>JAAAKL020000594.1:0-39546 GCA_010016065.2 Carybdea cf. marsupialis auct. non (Linnaeus, 1758)
TGTGCTCTCTCCCCAGGACATTGCTCACTCTGGCTGGGCAACAGGCTACGCTCGAAATCGAGTATGCCACAAAAAAACCCAAAAAACAAAACAAAACGCAGGATGGTTCAGTTCCCAAGATGGTGTGAATCAAAAGCAACTGATATGCTGAACAAGCTCTTGGGCTGCTGACAGAACAATAAAAGGTCTAGAGAGACAAAATGTGATATCCTTATTGGCTAATGTAGTCAAAATATGGGCCCTTGTAGTAATTGAAGAGCTGGTAAGCATTTACTGCATGATTTTGGACATGTGCAAAGTAATATTGGCAGAAGAAAATAAATTGACTATAACTAGTGAATGTTGGGTTTCCTCTAAGTTATTTCAGAAGTATTTGCGTTTTCTTGTCCTTCGTTAGTGATCTTCTTGCTTAACTGGGTAAAATTTGTCGACCAAACAACACATTTCTTGGCATTAAAAATAAATTCCTTAATGAGGACAAGAGTATAAAGTATTTTGACATCAAAATTTTGATAAGTAATGGTCTTCAAATCCGTTGGAATGGACAATAAGTCAAACGTGGCTAAAGTGCCGTAAATATAGTTAAATTACTCCAGTCTTCAACCAAGAGCAATTGGGAAAATACACCGTTCTCATCAAGAATAGTCAAGATCTTGCCATTTGAAGATTTTACAAAGTAGCTCATTGGGTGTGAGCAACCAATAGACGGGTAGAATAGTACTACTACAAGACTGTCAGTAAATATAGGAATTTGGCTGTCCCTTTTTTAAACAGTTACAATCGGGGCGGGGCAAAGCTGAAGCAGAGCTCCTGTTAAAGAAAGCTAGAAAGATATCTTATTTTCCTGCTCTTGTAAAGTTGAACTAATAACATAACTTTTAATGCTAGACAACCTGATTCATTGCTTTAAATGAAGTGAAATAGGCTCCTCACATGGCCTAGAATAATGCATAACGAATGACATTTGTGCTTCACTCGTCAAAAAGTCTCGGCAGATACAATCAAAAGTTCTATGGCATAGGGTTTTAGCCAATTGAGCGTCACTTTGTTAAGGGGATCTTTAGGGTTTTTCCTTCGTTTTCTTATCAGACGTAGAACACCACCCTGTGTATTCATTCTGTAATCTGTTGAAAACGTCAATAAAAGAGCATGAAAATCCGAGATAGGAACATTGAATAGTAGGTTTGATAACTAAATTTTGTCACATGACCACCGTTTAGCAATTATAATGACTTCTTTGTCATTACTCTGTATCTCATCTTTGTAATTACTCTGAAGAAGGCTAGCTTGACAAGGCACAATATATAAGTTTATTTGCAAAAATTATTTTAAAGTATATCTTTGCCGTTCTAGACTGATTCTTGTTTTAGATTGATAAGTGGAACTTATTGCTAAGCTTTATTAGCCGAGCAAAAATGAAAAGAATAGAAAGTTCAAGTTATCCCAGTTGTAGTAAAGATATCACACAAACTCGAAGTGAGAACAACAAATAATCATCAGATGCTGTTAAAGAATGGTTTGGTTTTGTAAGGAATAAAATTATTTAGGTCTGTCTGAAGGAAATACGAAGAATGCGTTTAATTTGTATGACATGAATATTTTCCTACTCTTTTTTCAAGAATAAACTCGGTACAAAATCATTCTCGTGTTTAACAGCTGGCAGGACATTTTGCTGCATTTGTTGGTTTCCTAATTCAAGAGTTTATAATCCGCTTCAAAACCATTGATTCACAAGCAATCAAATTTGTTTCAGCGAGTATATGCGAGAAAAAATAATAATCCTGATGTAAATATATATACAAAGTTTGCCGGAAGATTATAGGGATTATATTCATTATTTATGGTTACCTCAACAATCGAATATGAATTTTCTGAATGAGTGCTTTATTGGAAGGCTCAGTAAGCACAGATGGAAAAACGTCTTTCAACGAATTTAAATTGTTTTTAAAGCAGAGCTAAATGAACGACAGTGCGACAACCATGTCATTATATTCAAGACGGAGATAAACTACCATAATACACTCTTGGACTATTTGAATAACATAAAGAATGAGCTATGGAATGCCTGGGGCCATCGTAACTGGACCACAGTGAAGGTTTCGTAACACTTTTAGCCATCAAACTTCAAGGAGTAATAAGTAGGTGGCACTACATATCACTTAAACATAACTATTCTTGAGGAAGGTAGTAGCTATATTAAGGAAGCTTTCTTCTGTTTCTTAGATTAATGAAACCGCTGTGGAGGTTTGGAGTAACCAGCCGCTACGTTTTAGGTTTTGGACGGTCTGTTACTCAGTTGAAGTACATGGAGTAGAACTGTACTATTGTAATTTAAGGAACATGTACTCAATGCCGTCATTTGGCAGTGCCGCCTAATGGCTGAAATAGCAATAGTATTGGTTCTAGGGTCTCACATATCATTAAAGACAATACCAATATAATTGTGCTTTGATTCTGATTATTACGCTGGGAAGAAATAGGCACTGTTATTTTGTCAGCCGGCTAATATCAGCGATTTGGGGTAAGTAACTTTATTGAATAACCCCTTACACAATGAAACCCGTCTTTCAACTATCCATTAATGAAAAAATTTAAATATCTACTAATAATATATATCCTACTGGACATACTAATATTTTTATTTGTTCAATACTGTGTATTTCCGACGCTTTAAGGTTTGTGCCGAAAAACACTTTTAATTTATTCATTTTAAAATCAACTGTACCATAGTACGTAGCAGTCTCACTATTTTCGTCCAAAATGACGGGGGAAACGAGATTTTTTAATAGAGTTTAACTTATTATTATAATAGTTTTTAAAAACTTCAATGCCCTCATTTTCTGCTGTGCAACTGAGCATTTCTAAAAATTGCCGTAGCCTATTAACACTCTTACTATTTTCTCCCGGCTAACTCAGTGGGAACAGTAAGATTAAATGTCCTTATAGCGAACGATCACCTATCTGTTCGAGCGGTGATGTCACGCCATACTGCTCTGTCAGTCGTAGCAGTCTCCAGTTCTGCCACATCAAGACCTGTGTCCTTCTTAAGTGAGTCGATGTAGGTGAGCGCTGGTCTGCCCCGCTTCCACTTCGAGGTCCAGAGTGTTAATGGATACAAACATCTTGAATATTTTACTGAACACCAAATATGAAATGGGGGAATACAAAGAAATGTGAAATATGACGACAGGAATAAATAAATAACAGAAAAGAAACAACAAGAAATGAAACAGAACAACAAGATCTGAGGAAGGCAAGAACATTTTCTAACACACCAGATGAAATAAAACAATAACTAAAAAAAACCCAAAAGGCAGCTCGATCCAGTCTTTTAGAGACCAGTGCTCAACACCACTTCAACCACGTGACGAACCCAAGACTAGCCGTGCGTGTAATTAGATCCAACGACACGTTCTAAGAATTTGGAACACAAAGCACTTAATTGCCCTGCATTTCTTGTGCAAGCTTCAGTGAAGAATCTTTCTCCAAAAATGAAATAAACAACGCTCCAGGGCCTTCATTCAGTCGGATTACGAATAGCCTTGCACATGAAAAGGAAACACGTATTCATTACACAGCTGCTTTCTTTTGTCATGGCAAATGTCAACAGTGCGCTTAAATTGCAGATTGAATGCACAGAATCATCCTTTCAAACGGCCACGTCATTTGCCTAAAGTTGCTCAAACAACTCTATGGTAGATAGTAGTTAATTGCTTGTTACAGTAAAATATCAAATTTGTCATTATAAAGCATTGTAAAGTCTTGATTTGCATCTCATGTAATATCGACGCCATTTTCTTGATGAACATTGATCGAAAAGTTTTTGCAAAATGGAATTCGCCTTATCTCTTTCTCTACTCAAGTTTTGAAGTACCAACAATCTATTTAAATTAGTTATTGTTGGCGATGATTGCTCCTAATAGCAAAGTACCTCATTAACGAACTCTGTCCTCTTCGCGGAGAAGGAAGAGGTATTGTCACGAAATGAATAATCAGAAGTGAATAAGTTGCAACAGATCCACTCCGATTTTTTATGTAGTAGCAATACCTCGAAAATTCAAATATGGCAGCGTAGAAGCCGCGATGCAAAGCTCTTACCGAAGCAGAAGCTTCGTTTCTGATAGAAGCATCTTGTAGAGACACGGTGTGGCTATTTCAAAGGATTATCATGTGCGTTCAATTGCAATTTAATCACATTGCTGACATTTGTGATGACAAAAGAAGGAAAAGGAAAAGGAAAAGGCGGTTTCTTTCCGATGCTAGGTTATCATAATTTGCCGATGAATTAAGGTCCTGGGATCTAGGTCCTTGTCTCTGATCTCTAAATACACTGGACCGAGCATTTTCCGTCTCAAAGTGAGGTCAGCTGCTGGACACCATTTCAGTCCACATAAGACGCAACTTAAACTAATGGAAGGCAAAACTAGTGGCTGCAATTTTTCGTTGATTGGAAGAATAGGAAGCTCGATCCAGTCTTTTTTAGAGATCAGTGGTCCTAGCTTGTTTCAAATACTGAAGGAGGGTCTCCAATTCCGCTTGTAGACGAAGCTGTTTAAATTTTTTTCAGCTGCAAGGCGTCTTAACAGCGGAAGATGTCTAGGTTGGCATGTAAAGAAGCAAGAAGAATCATTACTCTTTGCAGTAAATATTATCAACACCATACCTAAACAAGAGTTTATACACTCAAATCAATTTAAAAAAACTTGACAAAATTAAATTGATATATACATAGAAGGAAAAGTCAATGCACCGGTAGGATCTTAAAGAAGGAAAGAGTAACAAGTACATCAAGAAGTGGAAGGAGAGGAAGTGGCTGGAGAATTCTGGCTTGAAGGAATGTAATGAGGCATTCATATGTAGATCTGAAAAGCAAGTAACGAGGACATGCAATACTTAGTTCTTTATTGACAAGAGTGTGGACTCGCCCTTTTGTATGACGTACTAAGCAAAAAGGAAACGGTTTAACAAATTGTGATTGAAATGTTGGCAAAAGAGTTTATAAAGGTGACGTAAATATTTTGCTAGAATCCTTAACAAAAGCATCGGTATTAGAAAACTTAAATGCACTTTGAATCAAGTCCGACAGAACTCGTGCTCATGTCATTTATAGCAGAACTTTCTTTTAACACCGTAAACGAAATCTCACTTACTTTGAAAAATCTATGTAAACTTGGTATGAGAGTATTAGAATAAACACTAAAGTTGGACGTCACGGTTTTAAAAATGTTTGAATTATGGAAAAAAATACGCTATTTTCATGTTGCCCTATTAGTAAGAACTTCAATGGCCAAAATTGAGAATTGTGCCCTTTCCCAACACCGAGATATCAGCTTCTAAAGTTTTAAATCTCTCTAACAAAACCTTGTTATTTGATGCTGGATCCTAATGTAAGGATCCAAGGAATACTAACGGAGTTTTGACCAGAGATTTTTGACATTCAAACGCCTCTAGTTTAGAGACTATATACACTACAGGTCTGTTATTTTGGAAAACAGCCTATTCCAGGGTTGTCTTTCGATATCTGGAGTCAAATCGTCCTGTTTCCTAAACTTTGTGACGCCATCATTTTTCCTCCGTATAGGTGAGAAAGAGATATTAGGAAAAGAGATTGAATAAATAACAAACACCATCTACAGAAACAAATAAGATTCATTCTCTTACCTTAAATCAGAGTCCCTGTGAGATTGACAAAACAAACAAGCGAAATATGTGAAATCAATATTTTTTAATATGAACATTAACCGAAATGAGTGATATTATGTGGGTCCTTTATTATTCTTAACACTTGACTTTTAAATGTTTGAAGGATTCGAAGTATGGAATTTCAGAGGGCTTCTAATAGAAAAATTGTCAAATCGTTATAAGAAACCTAGCGTTTTCAACGACATTAAAGAAAGTGACAACTTATGGAATGTAGACGAAATGAAATAGGAGAAGTTGTGGTGTACAGCTGGAAGCATTTTCTCAGATTGACATTATAAAGAAGGAAGAATATTGAGTTTAGATTTAGCACTGTGGCTGAAAACGTTTATGGCGACCTTGAAACAGCAACGATATGATAATCTACAAGATAATAGCTAGTCGTCGTCGAAATGTGCCGGGTCAGTTGCTGACATTGGCGGTCACACTATGAAAAATATCCCGAAAATTGGCAAGACGGATCAGCTCCCCTGATGTAGTTCCCACTGCATTTGCCACTTGCTTTACATAAGTCAATCTCTGCCTCCCTCTGTCACGTCTTCCGTCAACTCTGCCAGTGACCACTTGCTGTTCAATCCCATGCTTGCGCATCACATGACCAAAAAATCTAAGCTGTCGTGTGTATATTGTTTGTAGCAGACATCTAAAAGCTACAATTAACAGGTAAACAGGTTTGTTTAGACTTACAAACATAGTGGAATTTTACAATTTGACCTGCACATGAACTGTGAAGCACGATGTATCAGAAGGAAATCAAGAACGCATCTCATCGAAACCTTCCAAAGCATCCTTTGATACTTTCATTACTGAGTGTACGTTGGGAGCAAATTTGACACGAACGGTAGCAAAGATATTAAAGCTTGCACATTAGTGGCAAAGCTACCTCAATCCCTTTATGATTGTGCCATGCTGTACTCGAAATTGCATCAGTGACAATGATAGTTAGCTATAGGTGTGGAGCTGGAAAAATAGAATCGGCATTAACAGGTGGGAAAGGGAGATGCGGCTGAGTTTCGAATGACTGATGATGAATGACAGTCGCCATAGCCTTTTGTACATACCCATTTATGGCATGCAGATCCCCAGTAAATTTACAGCGAAAAAGTCAAGTGGGGCTCGAACAATGAAATATGTGCATACTGCATAACGGAGTATATATTGCTCTCAAACTTGATATCCTACGTCTGCTACTGCTTTGTAAGCTTGGGTGGTTTACATAATAGTATTTGTTATTTGTCTCAGAATCCTCTGTTGTCTTTTCACCCAGCCTTTCAAATTTTGATCATTGTTATTTAAGTTATGCATTGTTATCAAGAGGTTGGAGGTATTTCAAGGATTATAAAATTCAACCCCGTGTTGTTCCCTGCGGCGATCCCTTGTTTAGTGACTTCAGAGCAGATAAATCCAACATAAAAAGTGATAGAAGACATCTAACTATGCACCATATGTTTGTTGTGATCAACTTTGTTTCGGTTTCTAATACCGAGATTAAGGGATAGGTGAATATAATAAGCAGTACATTTCTTGCATGGATCTGTATCGCAAATTTTTTGCAGGAGTACACAAACAATCTATCTATTTATCGATCTATCGATCGATTGATTTATTTATCTATCAATCTATCTATTGATTTGTTGATCTATCGATCGATCTATTTGTAGATACCGTATTTTCTTGGACATAGGCCGAAATAGAAGGCAATTAAACAAGCCCTCCTTCAGCGATTTTATTATGTACGTCCTCTACATTATGCACACTATGCATTTTACTTGAGTGTAGTCATCTAACTTAGACATTGGTACATGCTCCATGAATGTATGTGACCCTCCCAATAACACTCTAGTTTCTGCAGTTGGTAAGCCCTCTCCAGAACAATGACGTTTTAAGGATTACTTGTTGTTATACCACATTTATCGAAAGACTTCCTGGCTATTTAATTGTAAATTGTCTTTCAAGCCTCAACAACAAACTGAACATTTCAAAACATAGTTTGTTGGCTTTTACATTTCTCCTTTCCTGTATTTGAACTCTCCTTTCCGAAGACATTCGTTCTTCAACTCTGGAAATGATGCCTTGATAAGCTTGGTAATAGAAACATCTGATGTTTGAAAATATTTTGTGTAACGTCCAGGAAACAAACCGATCACTGTCTTCTATCGACGAACAGCTTCTTTGATTTCATCATGTATATGACACTTAAATATTCCCACAGACTCACGTTTTATCAAATGAAATGACAAACTTCCTCGTAATTCATTAACACTTATTTTCAGTGAGTCATCATTCATTCATCCAATAATTTGGAGAAAACTTTATGATGGCTCCTGTGACTGAAACAGTACCGCTTTCAACCCTCTTTACTTGGAAAACAACAAATGGCTCCATTTTCGGTTAATCTTCTTTAAACGCTAAGTACACTTTTATGCGTTGCTTTCCACATCCGGTTGACTTTATAGGAATGCTCTTTGATCCACATGGTCTCACTGCTGTTTTACCGTGAATATCGACCCAAATTGTTATGTCGTTTATGACAGCAGTGCTCCTTAGTGAGAAAACGAATTCACTTCTTGACTTTTTACAAAACAAAGATGGCGATTTCCTGTAGAACATCATTGGGCATTTTGCAAATGAGAGAGCAAAAAATAGCCTGTTCTTTTAAATAATGGATAGTAGGAGTGCCAAAAAGGACTGAACATAAAATAATGTAATTTACTTTAATACAGTTTTAATTATATTTTAAAAGAATAACCACGGGAAAGTTGAGAGAGCCTTTACTGATGCAAAAATCTTGAATTATGATTGTCTATGGGACAATGGATCCAAGTAACTTGTATTAGATTCGGTACTGTTGCGATTTATGCCTAGGCCCCTGCATAATTATCTTAGCCTTCTACATCACTGAATCTGCGATACAGAGTATGACAGAAGCTTTTCTGCAATGCGACAGACCTACGAAAATAAAGGACATCGTGAATAGGGACAAACCAGATTGTTGCCTTGTTTGAAACTAAGTAACGTATCGGTCGACTTTCCACACAAAGTATATCCGAAGGTATACATATCTGAAGGTAAAGGAAACCAGTTTCCCGAACATGATGTTCAAAGTGACTTGTTTAATAGCAGTCATAATAGCCTTCGGTTCCAACCTCTGTCAGTAAAGGAAGTTTTCGTTTCCTTAGGGTATTGAGAAAGAGAGACAACAGAAGCTGATGTAAGCACCTATCGAGAGGCCTCGCTTATCCTTCAAATTGTATAATAATTGAGAACAAGGGTGGTTCATACGTCGAACTGTATTAGTTTAGCTGCTGGAGATAATATAGTAGATCTTGGCTTTGTCATTACTCCCTCTCTCACCAAATTCACTCAGAGCGAATGTACTATTTTAATAGTCCAGAATCGCTGATACAAAAATGAATTTGGTTTCTTATGATATTCTTTTGAGTTTAGCATCTCCAGTTTTTAAAACTGATTTTAGGGTATGTTTGTATCAAGCTTGTAGCCAAAAGGGACGAAGGGAAAAGAATCGTCAATTCTGCATAAAATGTTGCATAGAGCATCTGTAAAGGGCCTATTAAAGAGATTATAGTTCAAATAGTGCACTTTCTGCAATGCAGAATCGCAAAATGTAAGTTGACTTTATGACTTGACGAAGAGGGTATCGCATTATAAATTTTTCATAAGTTATTCTTAGCACCCCTTATCATCTGGGAATTTTCTTATCCCTTGCTGAACTTATTCTGTCTGCAGCCCAGCATTTAGAGTCACTTTATTATAAATTTTTTAATATCTTGGTGGTTTGAGTTTGGTCAGGTGTTCTCACGTTGCTTGTCGGCTTCTCCTTTATTTTCTTTAGAAAGGAAAGAAGTTTGTTCTTGCTATAAGAAGCGTCCGGCTTGCAATTCGTCGGCGTAGGAGATTTGGTATACTAGGAAGCCTCTTTACAATAATCGATTTTAATTGATATTGTTTTGAAATAAGCAAAAATTGCATGGTGGGAGTGTGAGGAGGAGGACTTTAAGACGGGGAACGACAACAGTGTATCGGTAAATTCAAATTTAAAAGGTTCTATTTACTATCAGACACCATGGAAGAACATAATTACCTGAACCTTTGATAGGTCACTTGCAGTACACCTCAACTAAATTGACGGTAAATTAGTATAATCAAAGAGGAGTGAAGGTCCTCTGTTATCACATATATAAATCGTAATACTACTACTGTTTCCATAACTAATACAGCGATACTAATTAATAAAGAAGCTAGTACTTGGGAATAACGTTCTAACTTTCTACATATCACCAAAACCAAAGCTTCTACTGACTCTAAGGTCACCTGACAATAGAAATTTGAAAGGTGTCGTTAACAATTTTGAACGTGGTAGAAACGGTAGTAACCAAGAAAACGTTAATCAGAAACTACCAGAAATTGCTCTAAGAGAGGCCAAAAACTGTTCAGATCTGCAAAAAAATCCCTAGAATATGGACTATTTGTAACCCTCAAGTAGTTATCAGATATCATTAGAGGATGCTGCAACGGTAGTTGGTACAGGTGGTGGGTAAATTACTTACCGCAGAAAACTGTGCACAATATTGCCATTAAATAACACAAATTCTTAGATATTTCCGTCAAATCAATGACGTAAGCAGCGGAGGTAGAGCTCCATCCCCTTAGCCTGTTGGGTTGAGTGCAGGTACGATTCAGGGGGCACTAATACATCTTACCGTCAAATGAGGGCCATGACAGCTAACTTCGCAGACTCAGAGGGCATCCACGCGCCCCAACTGGCGATGTTCTTGGTTAACTGGATGCTTCTTTCTCCTGAAAAAGTGTGATTACACACAGCTGACGCAAGTGAAAAGGATGAATTCTCATGAGCTCCTTTATAGTGATTGTAAGTCTGTCTAAGAGAGTAGTATCTTTGCTCTCTGTTGACTATCTTTATAGATCTATCTAAAATATCATTGCCTTATGTCAAAAGGATGGAAAGTAACAGTCAAAATGCTTAAGAGTCGCACAGTGTTATTAAAAGAAATTGTAAGCAAGAAACTGCTAGGAAGTGAAAAAGCTCTAAGAGCCCCATAGTTTTGAATCTGGTTAAGAAATCGTGTACTTCCTAACTCCATAAAATGTTTATTTGCTGAGAAGAGTGATGTTACCCATTCATGTTTGTTACATTTATAGAAACTATTAACATAAGATATTAGAGTTGCACTGCGATATTTTGAGAATTCATGAAATGTACTGCTTTTTTGAGGAGATGAATAGCGATTGAAGTTTTCAATTAGATATAAATCACGTTTCCATCATTCCTCTTATTGAGAAGCTGAATGGAAGACCTAGTTTCCAAAAAATTGTTTCCAAGACATTAGTAAGTGTCTATTCACGTCCCACAGGAATAAAAAACTACATTTCGATCTTTTATAGCTCGTTTTAGCATTCATGTTAACTGATAATCATGCAGTTTCCATCAGATAAGGTTAGCAATTTTTTTTGCAATAGTCAACTTTTCAAAGTTTGGTTTGGTTTCCAGATAATTTCTTGTCCACCCCATAGTTTGAGAAGACTGGCCACGCCACTGAGTGCACTTCAGCGTTTCATGATGCTTCTCTGACCTTCATGGTAGACCATTCCTTGGCTATCAGAGCATTTCCCTTGATTAAAAGGCCCAGAGATCAACTCCGATCAAACACAAGTTTCTTCACTGAGGTTCTGAATTTCTCAGCATTTCTATAAGGAACTTTTATGCAGATCAAAATTGTGCCAGTTATGAAATGCATTCACTCATACAAGCCCTGTTTCATTAATCATAGATTACCAAACAAACACCAGAAATTGATCTAAAAAACAGTAGTTCGCAAAATTAAACTATTGTAGACATACTTCATTATAAAAAATATTACTTGCGTATCCAACAGCAATTATAAGCATAAAAAAGTGCGTATTTGAAAGTTACATGCAATTTTAAGAACTCTATCAGTAACATTATCGATAAAAATGGCAAATATATTGCTTCTTTTATTCTATTTTTATTCACAGCCCAAAACAGAAGAAACTGTCGCTTGCTCAATCTAATTCGAAATTGTTACGGTTTCGTAAAATAGGTTTGCAAATTCCTGAGAGAAAAGTGGGTCATTAATAGCCGAACCTTGCTATAGAATATCTTTAGAATACCTACTTTCCATATAATCAAATGATATTTAACGCTTTGAACAATAGCCTACTGAGGAATCACTAAATTTGTGGTTTCTCTTATGGATATTTTTTATCCCTCCCTCAATAGAAGGAATTATTGCCACTTAAAGATATTGAGATACTTTAAAAGAAGTAGAAAGAAAAAGTAAGCAGAAAAATTAATCTAATTAAAGAGAAAAAAATTAAAGTTTCAAAGAAGATTGCGATTGACGTTAGATTTGGAAGTGTCAAGATCATAAGTAAGAGGAAAGCAGTCTGAAGACAGAGGGCTCCAGTTAGCAGTCCTAGAGAAGAGACTGTTAGCATAGAAATTTCTGTTTGTTTTAGAAATAGAAACAGAAAAGGCATGCAGAGAGTCAGTATACCGAGTGGATCTTGCCCTGATAAAAAAAATATAATAGAAGTCAGAAAAAGCTAAGAGCAAGAGCATAATCCAGCAATTCGCATACCCCCTGGTCTTCTAACTATCTAGTGGCCTGCTTGATGTAGTCCTCTCTATCCCAATCCACAACTGATGATCTCTTATCTGCCTCCTTAATAACTATGCTACTATCTTTCGGAGCCCGTCCAATGCTTCTATTAATGTATGACTAGGGTTACTATCACTCTGACCCCCCTGGTGATGTAGACATAACTTGTTATTCCACTATTTTCAGATATATCTCTAGTGCAGCAACTAATGTGGCAGCTCTCTCAATCACAGTTTATTTCAAACTCATTATGCTAAATATGCAATAAAAGAAGTTTCTTCGTCATGTTTATCAATACCGATATTTTTTCCCTTTTAATAAGATGAAAGTAACAAATTTGTCTAAAGGTCTCATTTATATAAAAAAGATACAATAAATGCTAAAAAGAGACGAAACAACACAAATTCTACAACTACAGATCATAGCATACCGTCGGTTATGTTAGTTTGAAAACGTCTAAATGGAGTTTACAATAAAAACAATAAATATGTTTGAGAATCTTAGTCAAATGTAATAACCTCATAACCATGTAGCTCTCTTCCCTATCTAATTGAATCTATGAAATATCGAGACTGATAAACAAGATGAAAGAAACCTCTAGTTTTTGGTATTTAAGTAACGGGTTGCCTAAACAAATTTCTTTTGATTCAAAGAAATTTAGTTTCTTGTAGAATCACATCCTAGGTTTCCCTTCTCCATCGACGATGTCACTGATTCTAGGTTTCTATTCAGCACAGATTACAAAAAATAAAGTAAATCAAGATACAAGTCTGTTCGATACTCAAATCTGAACACGGTAAAAAAATCTCTCTTCTATTTGAAATATAAATTTTGGGGATATATGTCCTTGTAGGACATGATATTATATTATTGTTTTCCATTCTATGAATCAGCATGTTCCAGTAAAGTATATAAGTTTAAGGTTATGGCGAATGGAAGGTCATAAGAAAATCATTTGTCTCAAAGTGAATGACTGCTAAAATCAGGATTACAGTCTAAGTCCTTTGAGTACAACACCGTCATTTGCAGACAGACGACTCATCTTCGCAGTTGGATCTATCCATTAAAAGAAGTAACGTCCCCTAAGAACCAAATCACTGGACTACAGATGATTCCTTCATATAATACGATTAGTCATACGTAAGTAAATAGATTAGAGTAATTACCTTATTATCTCATCTTTTCTACGAATGCTGCCAATCTACCTTTCCCCCTTCCTCTGTCAATAGAGAGCTGTTGTGAATGACAGCCATTATTTTCATTTATCTCTAAAAATCCCCAATACGGAGGGCAAGCGATGACGTCACAAATCAAAAGTTTTAGAAATAGTACAATCTAACTCCAGATATCAAAAGGCAAGCTTGGAATAGGCTGTTTTCCAAATTAACAATCCTGTAGTGAATATAGTGTTTAAAATAGAGGCGATTGAATCTCAAAAATTTCTGGTCAAAACTCTGTTAATATTCCTTGGTTCCTTAATTAAGGAAACAGCATTAAACAATAGAGTTTTGTTAGAGAGATTCAAAACTTTTAAACCTCCAATCTTCGTGTTGGGAAAGGGCATCACTCTTAATTTTGGCTATTGACGTTCTCACTAATAGGTTAACTTGAAAATTGAGTTTATTCCCCTTGATTAAAAAATGTTCAAAATCGTGACGTGACACTTTCCCACCGCATTGAAGTTCTTTATTAAACGTATGTACTGTATTTATCAACTTACCTCCAATTTCTGTATATGAGACTTGTATGGTGTACTTTGACGTCTCTTTCCGTAATTTGAAATGATAACTGTTGACAGTTTCAAAAGTTCAGCCTTAAACCAAAAATGAAAGTAAAAACGAAGTTTAGAGAAACTTAACTAAATAACACGACAATCAAGACGTTTCAAAAAGTTCCAACGTTCTAAAAAGTGAAAGAGAAAATTTAATTTCTTTCCAACTATCATAGCGCCTCCCTCTCGCAATGGCTTGTTGGAAGGTGTAAACAAGATTAGGATATAGAAAGTCCATTGGTACTATATATAGTACTATATATACTGTGATCTATATCCTACAGTATCTACAGTAATAACGAATAGTTTCCTTTTCTGTCAGTTTTTATGTATGCATGCATTAAATACATTTCAACATGAACACTAGTGTTGATTCAAGTTGAAATGTACTAATGGTGACACAACAAGATTAGACGTGCACTCTACCCTGAGGTACAAGTAGAACCAACTGCAATATGGTCAGATGAACCAATTGATATTCTTGCAATGGAAAACTTTAATCGTTTGATAATGTCAATTCAACTTTATTCGTCGCATGCAGCCGGTCCTGTAGTCACCCCTGTGATGCTGGAACCACCCTTCAGGCAACCTACATATGCGTCAAATTTACACCATGACGTTTCATTGTTTTAAACACATGACTTGCCATTATAGGCGTGTAAAAATCATAAACAGTAATTTCTTGACCCTGATTAAGTACTTTGGTCTGCACAGCTTAGGAAAAAGACAACGAAAAATTGGAAATAACTACAAACCCGTTCAACACTATTTGTGCCTGTTGGTATATATATAAAACTGCCCTTGCTTGATAAGGTTTTACTTCGATTTGAAAACAGATAAAAAAGGCCGTAGAGAAGTGTTACGGTGCTGTTACCCCACGTGTAGTTTACGCCAGTAATAAAGCGTTGTCAAATAGCTACAAAGACCGTGTGACTTCCACGAATTGCAGTACCGTTGTCATATCTTGCCAGTGTGAGGCTGGTTATGTCGGACGCACGACTTTGAGGTTACATAATAAAACCAAGCAGCATACAGCATACAAGCAGCATCGCCAAACATCAGCTCCTACAAGGACACAAAACAACCATTTCGGGTTTCGAAAGCCAAAAGCACTGCTAAGCAATGTGACTCTGCCATAGGGCAGCACTTGCTTAAAAACCCAGATTATGCAAAGTAGTACATGGATAACTGGTGAAGCTACATCTGCTTTTCACGTAGCTGTTCTCCAATCCGTCTACGTCAAAGCAAAAAACCATTTACTTTGCAGACAAAAATCATGTGTCTTTGATTGGGCCTTCTGGTTTAAACTTCCAGTTCTGCAGACACTGATTGATCAAAACAACACCAGTCTAGCAGTCAGACTTCTGATTGGCTACCTTTAAAACACAGTTAGACATACGTTTCAATTTCTGCTAAATTCCAATTCTGACGATTTTGTGCTCTGAGGAGTGTCAGACGAAAAAAGCTGCTCACTAATAAAATGTTTTTGCTATTTCGTGCAGTTTTATTGTTTTGTACCACAACAAACTATTTGAAAAAAGTATTTTGTTAAACAGTAGTAGTGTATAACTTTACAGGAGACACAAAGCCCTCATCGCCTAAGAGATTTACAAATGATATAGCTATCAGCGTTTCTTGGTCGTTTAATCTTTAAAATGGAAGAACTTATACAGAAGCTGAGAGATGAGAGGATTGCATGCAATGACAGAACCAAACCTATCGAAACATCTTTTTTCCTTTTCCGCATATCCTCCATATCCGCATCAGAGGTCTTACTGCTGTCAAAACAACAGTCGCAGTCAGACCTCTGATTGGCTACTTTCAAAACACAGTTTGGTATGAGGTTTATTGATTTCTTCCTATCTCAATTCTGACGATTTTGTACTGTGAGGAGTGTCAGACGAAAAATGCTTTTCAGTACTAAAGCTACTTTTTATAAAATTTTTGTGTCTGCTTGGGCCATTGTTTACCATGAAGTGGGTTAACTTTGGGAGCGCGGTACTATACTTAAACACATATTTGCCACCTACGAGTATTGGTATTCGTTTGCCAAGATTTCAAAAATCAGTTTGCCTGTTCTTTGAACTGGTGCACGATCCATGTAACTTTTTCAGTAATTAAAATTGGCTCCAACAATTCTTCTCTTATCATATGACACTTACTTGTAGTTATCGCAGTCTGATATTGCTTGCAAGAATATATTTATATTCACTATTGTGACAAAATCAGAAAACTTTCTACTTTTTGTCGGGTGTTTTATCTTTTAACTGACAACTTATTTTTCGTGAAGACGTAAAATAACCCGTAGAAGGTTTTTTTGCCATTCCTTTCTTTGCTTGACTTTCCTAACTCATTTCCCATATCTAATTTTGAGACTGGTGCAAAACAGAGAACTACACGTGCCCATTCAGTTAAGGCTTTTCGACGTGTTTTACTCTACTACTTACAGGTGCGCGTACTTTAAATTTTCTTTCTCTCTGATTCATATATTTGGACAAAACAATAGGGTAAATTTTCGTAGGAATCTTTCAATACATCTTCCCATAAATAATCTAAATACTCTTGGAAGAAATATTCTTCTTCTTGCATATCATGCGGAATAGCTCTCTTGAGTTAGTTCCTGCTTACTTTTCCCTCCCTCCTTATTATAACATGCTCAAGAATTCTTTAAAGAGCTGAAGTACATGTCTGTATTCTGTCATCTGCGCGGTGTTTATTGATAGCCCTATGAGCACCTGCATTGATTTTCCTTCTTAAATCTAAATATTATCTCAGCACAGCAGTTACGTAGAATTAGTAGGGATACGTATCTCTGCCGTATTCATTTGAAACGCTGTAAAATGTCCTTACTCATGGTCAGTGCTACCGCAGACTTACCGATAATGCAAATGTGCACAATACGTGAAAGATCACTAACTAGCAAAGTAGATTATTGTACGATTTTCACTCTTCAAATGGCTATCGTTCTAGTACTCGTTCTAAACATGACAATATCTGCGTTGAAAACTTCTGCTTAAAAGAACTTATATAAACCATTTGAATGTGATCCGTGTTTTTTAATTTGCTTGACAGACCTTCTTGAATTTCTATTAAATTCTATCATCAGAATTGTCAAGAATCTACGCTAGGCTATATAGTAATTTAGGCTACGTCGTAATTAATTGCAACTGGTGCCCATCTTTTTATTAGTCAAGTAACATGACCCGATTCGTTTCTCGGCTATGATCAATGTGTAAAGTGATGTAACATCAAACAGAAATATCCACATGTGAGAACTGAATAGTTGTCTATTCTGTCGCATCTACTTCAAGATGAGGGGTGTCATCTCAGTTTTTATCTTTTTAACTTTCTTATGTACTAGTGAGTCACCACTTATCAAGGCTAAAAGCCACTGCTAGGTTTTGGCAGGAGGAGGCCTGTGCCATAAAGTGATTTGGGTGCCCAGTCTAATTTTTTTCCCCTTCAATGAGCTGTGCGGGCCCCCCAATTTCCATCTTAGGTGCAGGGCACTATGCCACAGCACAGTCGGCATCCCCCTAAAACCAGCGGTGCTAAAAGCCACTCGGTGATAAGGGCTAATGAGATGGATGGACTGGCAGGTGAATGATGAGGGATAAGGAAAGATAATAAGGTAAAGCATGTAGAGTATCATTATGTGGAAATTCTATGCTAACTATTACCCAACTAAGAAGGGACGCCACTCGTGGGTATGAAAAAGCGTCAGGAATAACCTTGCATTTTAGGTAAAAGTTGACCAATTGAATACCTTAAACGTTCCGTCTGCCTAAAAATTACATCGATATGTAGCACCATTGCTTGATTTGCATATTTTTGTAACAATTACAGTTTGTCCTGATCTTGGCAAAGGTGCTAATGAGATAGAGGATCTAGCTGAGCCCCCTCTTCGGTGACATTTAACCTTCGAAGCCGAGGAACAGTCCTTTTCTGCGCCCCTACAAAAGACTTTTGCTACCCATGTTTCCTATAAATCTCGACCATGTCAGAATTCATGACCGATGAAGAACGACATACAAAGTCAATATTTGATATTATCTCAGATCGTGATAATATAGTTACACGTTGTAGCTCATTCTCTGAAAAGAAAATCCAAATGTTATTTGAGAAAATGTTACGTAGTAGTACTCTTGACTGATGAAGTGTTGTCTTGACACCTCATTTCATCAACCGTCGTGCAAGTAGAAGTCGCTCACAGATCATGAATACTGATAAGCTTTTCAATCAAGAGAGCACTCGTAAAGTCGTCAGTCTGTTGTTGTCTTCGCCAGTTTGGTTAGCTTGAGGTAACGGTTTCAGACGCACCTGTTTCAACGTTTTGACAAGAATCCCGGTCTAGACACCAGTACTAAATCGTTTATGGCAAGTCACGGGGTTCCCTTCTTAAATGGTTCTTGTGTAGTATGAATTTTAATTCTGGCAAAGTAGTAAACGAAGGAAGTATTAAAAGTGCTTGACTTTATTGTGATGGGGTTGGCAGGATTCCAAATCCCGTAGTGCAGGAGTACTATTCTTCCTTTTGATAGCCATGTAATCAAAAGTGCACCAGGTCGGATTCAAATTTCAATTTGAAAATGGTCGTTTGGTCGAAAAATGTGCAAAAGCGATCTAAGAGCCGATATTTTCAATATCAAATTACGTGTTTCATATCGAACCACTTCACATCATACTTACTTCGCTTATAAATACTTAATAGGTACGAATTGACTGTAAAAGTAAGATTGGCAATCGGAATTGTGTGGACCGACGACCATTGTGCACAAAATGCCCATATTATTGAAAATTTAAATCAAAACGTTTTTGGCGTTGCACTAGTATAGATGGGGTGTGATGCCATCTATTCTCGTTTTACTTTCTATTGTATTGGACTAACTGGAAGCATAGAGCGTCATTAAACTTTGAACTTTGAAACAATAAAAGAAAAATAAGGGGAGATGTTAATGGGGGGGAATTTGAAGGTGTTATTTATTCTGATTTACATGAAGACAAGCAGATAATCTGATCATCATATCTTTTGTGGTGCCAAGAAGGGTCCAGCCCCCCTGATAAATTAAGCCCTCCTAAAAACTCATTTCCCCTCTAAGCGAAAACGTTCCAGCCCCCCTAATTTTTATTCAGATAATTTTTTAAAGCACAAAGTTATTACTTTACTACGCAAGGAGCGAAGACAAAGATGCAATATAGGCACTAATATTTTACCCACCCCGTGCCATATCATTGAATGGGCAAGCATGAATCAGAATAAGATATTATTAGCAAACGAAGTAAAATCACGAAGATAGATACGATTAACAATCTGAAAAGTGGAACATTTTGCTGGTAATAGTTTGGTACCTTTATACGAAGGTCCTTAATAGTATGCTATTTTGGGTTAGTTAAGCGAGTCTTTTCTCTATTTATGGCGTTGTTAGCACATATAAACTACACCTTGACCAAAACCCTGCCCTTTGGAATTCTTCAGATAGCTATGCTACAACTTTTGAACATGAGCATAGTTGAAATTTGTTCTAATCTTAATCTTTGAAGATCAGTAATGAAAATATCCGTAAGGACGTCCTTACCCCGGAAATTTGTTAATAACTAAATCCTCCTAGCAAGATCTCGCAGCCTCCTCTCCTCCCCAAAGTAATCTCATTTTTCACACAATTGTTGCTTTTCCAAAATAACAGCATACACTCTAAGAGCAATGAGTTATTATACTGCTTTTCAAAATAAGAAATCTGTTTATAAGAAGTATAGTTAGTACTGTGGCCTTGAAAAGTTTGCATAGATTTGACTGATACGGTTTAGGACACCCCTTGTCTTTACGAAAGTCTTACAAGATCGACATTATATACTACGAAGTATAGTTCAACATACAATTAAATGGTTTTGTATCTAACCTTGAGCGCGATCATCGGATACTGAATAAGCCTGAAGTTGCTCTCATGTTTGCATTCAATCTACTGCATATGCAATGAAAATGATGTATCAACTAAAAAAGTAAAAAAGTGATTTTCACAAAAAATCTCCTTTAGCAGGTCATGATCTATTCTTTACTACTACCTTTCGAAGAAACCACATAAAAAGCTTTTTGTATTAAATATCATGAAAAAAGAAAGAAAAACTGGCTACAAGAGCTTTTTTTTAGCTTCTTAGTTAGAAAATTTGTGTATACGAAATGGGATGAACTCATATGAAGAACCTTATCATGGCCTTTGCCATCTTACTTTACTATACTCGCGTAATTTGTACGTCATAATTTTCTCTAACGGATGAGAATCCTTTCTATTTTAAAGGGGTCTTTGTGGCAAAAGCTTGTCATCAGACCTTTATCTTTATTTAAATATATGATAAAGTATGAATCAATTAGAAATTTCTTAATTGATTAGTACTACATATGTTTAAGCGTAAAATATGACCTCATTTTTATCTTGAATGCGGTCATTGGTAGCCTTGGCAAATAGCACTTCAATAATTCCAGCTGCTAATGTTGTCGTGGCAAGACGCTCATATTATCTTTTATTTTACAATAGGAAAGCAAAGGTGGAGAGTCAATTATTTTTGTGTATCTTAGTTTACAGTCGACGAGATCTTCCTTCGGTTCAATAGTCCTTCATAGTGCGAAGAAACCTAATAGCAAGCGTCTAGTAGTTTTCAAATAAGTATACAAATGGAATATTAATATGAATGGAATTCTCAGAGCTTCCTGTTGTCTTTGGGTAAACATGACAGAACACCAATGTAGCAAGACAGTTAGAGAAGTATCACCTCAAGCTTAGAATTAACTGGACAGCTACTCCTTGAACGTTTTCAGTCGATGTTTGTTTATATATGTACTCTTTCTTGGTTATACATTTGATCATAGTTGAAGTTTACCTATTCCATTATCATCATACATTGTACCATCTTTAGTGGTATTAATATAGTGCTGTTGCGGGGTCTATAGGTTGATACTATAGTTGTTACAATTATTAAGATTTACCGAGAAATTTGTTCAAGCTCTTCTTTGCTCCCTTATAGTATAATTATCAAATGGTGTGTGGCTAGCATCTTCAGATCGCGAGGAAAAAGCCTTTTTTCGGAAATAAAACTTACCTATTCAACAGTGAAAACTGCAATCATAATCATGGTTATTGCCTTCTCTGTTGGTGAGCTAACATTCCAATATTTTACATCAGATGACTAGAGTACTGCAAACAAAGACCTTTTAATATACGTTTACAATAACATGGTAGTATAAATCTGCCCATGAGCTTATAGAGCTGGACTGTATCTGGAACGCTCCATTTGCTACCGAGATTATAATTTCGGATTCGGGTTATTTGAGAGATCGATCTTTTTTAGTGCTTGGGGGTATGGGCACGCTACCAGTCTATGACCTCACTATTGCAATCCCCACAATACAGCATGCAGGGCCAGTAAGTCTTTCTAGGTATAGCTATTGCTTTGCGCTTTCGCTCAGAATATTGACAAAAATGGCAAGTAAGCCTTTATCCCATATTAATAAAGAAGTTCAGCACCGAATGACATATATATCACAACTATATTTTATCAATACGTTATAGTCACAAAGGATGTTTCTAAGTAGACAAACTCTATCGCACATGAAATTGGTTGTGAAAGAGAATGGAAGAACGCAATGCAAGCTGGTTAAATAAACCCAATTTAAACTTTGAACACACTGGTCAGCTAATCAAGACATTCAATCAGGTGTGTCGCAATTACTTTTTGGCAGGCATGAAATATATCTCTTGGTATCATTTTACAGATTAAATTCTTGCCTTAAGTTGACCAGGGAATCAAATCATAAAAAGGTATTTGAAGTGGCCATTTTTTTGGAAATACTTCCAAAGGTAATAAATGAAATACGAATGTTCACACTTAAAAATGATAATATTTTGAACCGTAAGAAACATGGTTAAGCTCATTTTGACATGACATTTCTTGTAACAAGAACTGAAAGAAGAACTCGAATTTACGCTACGAAATTTCACAATATCCTTTTCTCCTTCAGATGAATTTCTTCAGTTCAGCTGATCATTATAATCTTTGTAACAAGAACTGAAAGAGGCGAATCTATGTTACGAAATGTCACAATATGCTTTTCTGCCCCAGATGAATTTCTTCAGTTCAGCTGATAATTACAATCTTTGTTTCAAATCTAAAACTGCTAAGGTCGTCATTAGATTATACAAATTAAGATCTGAATATTCATATACATTTCTATTCAAGAAAGCAAAGCTATATGCATTGCATTTGCGATAGATAGATAGATAGATAGGTCAAAAAGGAAGAGTAAATATGAGAAATTTCAGCACGTTCTGTACGTATTAAAAATCCTCATATATACTTCTGTAAAACTTTAAACGCTAATCCTTAATCAGAGAGGGCTAAGAAGAGAAGATTTCGAGTGGAATAGGAATAAGGTTGTCACAGATTATCGAAACAAACAGATGGAACATCAAAAGCGTACTAATGACCATCTAGAAAGAAAATTTGCTCGTTAAGAAATATACATCGCAAAGACCTCACTCAAAAACAGAGGTAATTAAGTAAGATGCCATTTCCCTATGTAATTTCTTCATTTATCAGTAAAATCTATCACTCAATAAATCAATATAAATATCGTCAATCTCAAAAAATAACAGAGATATCTGCATCGGAAATAGAACCCGGTGACCACGCTATTGGTAATCTAGCAACTGACCGATGAAGACTAGTCTTGGTGATAGCATACTTCACGTTTCCTTGTTTACTATATTAGCTCCCAATCATAAACCTCTAGACATTTTGATGCAGTTCTTTACAGTTTGAAGGCTCTCTGGGCAAAGCGACTTGGCCATGGAAGGAACACCATATGACCTACCAATCTGTTCAAAGCCCTTGGAACGTTACAAAGTATGCTTGAGAAGAAAGGTTTTATGTGTTGAGTCTAGAAAACGATGAATCTCGGTGGTGACATATTTTTCCTTTTTTCTAGTATCCCTTCAGGCATTTGTAAGTTCTTTCTTTTCCAAGATATAGGAACTATCAAATTTAATACTACAAAAATTCTTTATGTCTTCATTTAAATTTCATACAACATTATGTGCTAGCAGCGTTATTGATATTTGACAGGTGAAATCCATGTTAAGCAAAAAATGTTTTACGTTTTCCACGCTGTCAATGTAAACCGACGATCTAAACATGAGACGACCAAAATGTTAGTTCGTCAACTTAGATCGTCAGTGTAGAAACAGAGACTGTCTAAAGATCTACTTACTTAGTTCATTGGCTCGTCCAACGGAAGGAGTAAATCAATTAGATTTGACCCATATGTAAGTGTGATTGCGTTTGGATACGGAACGATCTAAATCGACGAATTAATTTTGCCATTAACACCTTTTTTAGTGACGCACATAAGATAATGGCGGAGTTGAAAAGTATTAGTTTATTCTTTGTTTTTATGACTTAATGCTATTTGCCTAGCAATACTTGAAACCTAAAGACTGGACAAAAAACTGGGTAATTTTCCCGGAGAGCGTGTTCCTTGATAATAATAGCTAATCAATTTAATACGTAAGAACAACGTAACACAATAAATTTCCAAATTGGGTCTTATGTAATCATTGATATTTGTGTACAGCAAACACGTATATAGACAATTTTTAAGGTTGAAATTTCAACAATTGAGGGAGGTGTTCTGGAAATGATTTCTTGAAAGAATTACAAGTCATAGGGTTAATCCACTTCAAAGCAGTCATTGCGTCTACCCCAGTGCTCTTCTAATATAGAATGTTAACTTACCATATGTTTAGATGACACCTGATAGACTGAAAGCTAATGTTATAAACATCGGTTAGTTTAAGGGGCTGAAGTGACACAGTAGAAGTTAACTGACCTCAGCCTCTTTCTTCTAGTACTTGAATTATGATAAAACAATAAATAAATCATCTATGTTTGTCTGTATATTTCTACTTTCAGAGTGTAATAGAGGATTTGGAACAGTAAGATTTAGAAGACACAAAAGAATTAGGATATCTGTCCCAACTGAGACTAGCAAACACGGCGAGCTTGTTTAAACAAGTCAAGGGATTAAGTCCCAGTTTGATCAATTTGACTTTCTCTAGTATATTTCACAAAAGATTATTTATACTTTATTAAAACATTAAGCTTGATGTCTTAAACAATTGACGTTTTTATCATACGTAATTGGCAAGCACCTCAGGATTGAATAAATCATGGTGCATTTATTTTT
Organism: Carybdea cf. marsupialis auct. non (Linnaeus, 1758); assembly: GCA_010016065.2. Lineage (NCBI taxonomy): Eukaryota > Metazoa > Cnidaria > Cubozoa > Carybdeida > Carybdeidae > Carybdea > Carybdea cf. marsupialis auct. non (Linnaeus, 1758). The sequence continues at coordinate 24,368 of JAAAKL020000594.1, forward strand.
CAACTTGACATTTATTTTTGGCTCATAGATCTGCAGCTTATAGTCTACCAGCCTTAAAACAGGTCAACTCCTCAAAACCACAGATTAGTTACAGGTAATGTGAAGAACGGATATCATGTATAATAACAAGTCGTTTAGTTGAAATTATGAAATGTACAATACTGTTTGCTTTTACTGGTCATTGTACATAATAAAGAAGCTGTGTTAAAAACGTGTTAATTTGCCACTTTAAACTGCAATTTTTAATAATTCTCTTTGCATAAAGACAGTTTCTTACATTTAGCACATCAGGTTGATTACTTTTATAAATAAAGTGCTAGGACATTATTGTAAAAGGTTAAACGTCTAACACCATTTAAGGTTATAGAAAAGCAGTGATATCTCTACTTTACCCAAAGTCTGAATTAAACATACATTTTGATTTATAATTCCTTTAACAAGCAGCCACCATAATCACGACTTTTTTAGTGCTCTATGGGATATTAGAACATTTACTGTATTTAGATATTTAGAATATTAGAATTGTATATTTATCAACTTTTCTATCTAGAAAGAGAGCACAGGATATCACATGCCATTTGACAATGGCTACAAAAATTAGCAGATATGTAAGTTTACATCTCTAATCAGTGTCCACATTGAAATTAAGAGACGAACGAAATGCAGAAAACAGCAGACAAGTAATTCCCCTGGAATGACGATATAACGCAAGATATGTGACGATTTTGAGATACCCACTTTCAATTTTTATCCTGAGGGACTTTTAGGGACATTGAATCAACAGGTTTAGACAATGCAAGAACTAGTAAAAAACACAATGTATATGAGATATCTGTATCTATGGGATGGAAACTGAGACCCTGACATAGCCAATCTCTTGCGTTGGAAATTTTATGCAACAAGGAGGTAAAGCACGTGGAACAAGTGGCTTTGATTGCTAGGCAATTAAGTTTGTATGTTAGCCTAGGAATTCAGAATATTCCAGTCAAAGGAAGAAGGTAGCTCTACATTGAGCAATTATATATATCAATAGGCCCTAAGGAGGAACCTCCAGTTCCCAATAAATAGCTTTCACGTTCATAACATTAAGCTGCTTTTTTAAACATGAAAAAAGGACATCAATTAAATATTATATCTCGTTCAAATCTTTCGACTATGTAATCAACAGTTACAAGATTTCCAATGCTCAGGTAATAAATTAGGTATGGCTGGGTATAAGATTTCCTACAGTGTAACCGTGCATATTCAGCTTTCTATTTGTAGTCTATGCTCTGGAATAGAACTGTCTAATAAGTTTCGTAATAGAATCAAAGTTGTTTTCCTTACTTCATATTGGAATGCTGTACAGTCAAACCTATGGACGCTTTTCCGGAACAGAATGACAAACAGGTAGATAGGTTTCATTTTATAAGTGTAGGCCTTTGGGGACTGATGTTTCAATTGAGAGCACGTTTATATTTGTACAGACATCAAGTCTGGGTTTAAATGGTTCAATTTTGTGCAGCTGGTAGATATTGAAACATCATAAAAGTGACTCTTGTGTTAATTTATTCTCCAAACTCAGGTATGGCATTTTATTATAGAGAGCTAAACTTCAAATACAGACAGTTATTAAAATATTGTAGATCGAAAAAAACTTTACTGTGTTGCGTTTTTGCTAAAGTAGTTAAATGCTGTTAACAGCCCAAATCTGATGCAGAATTTCGGAGTGAATTCTCACCTGTGTATTTGCTGAACATTACTGAGCTATTGCAGGTGGCATTAAAAATGACGCCTACATGCAGAAAGGAGAGTTTCACTTGACGTGATAGTGCTTTAGCCACTATAAATTGATTATGGCAGTGAAACTTTATGTAGAGAAAAAAATGTGATCGTAGGATGTCCAAAGCTGTCTAAACTGTGCTACAACAAGCCTAATTTAAATCAATGCAGAGACCAAGTAACATTCATATGTGCTGATTTTTAAGAAGACATTTTTAACAAATTGCTTTGATTTGCAAATGCATTTGGGCATATCTGCTAAAATCTCTAATTTTCATTGATATGTTTTAACACCTTTCCCAACACTTCCATAGTGAAGATCGCATACCGATTGGCAACTTTTTATTCATAATTCTTATAAGTTCTTGTCTGTAATACTGACTATCTACACTGAGGTCAAGGTACAAATATTAGGGTCTTAAATCACTTAATCAATAACAAGTTTGGTATTTATATGGTTGTGGAAAATTGTGGTCTGTCTTGAGAAAAAGTATTGTTCACAGACTTAATTGGTAAAGTCTATTTTAAAAAACACTTTTAGAACTTTGGTTTATAGGTCCTTAGCTTGCATCATCATCTTTTTATTTTAGATCTCTGTCTATGTTTCTGTCGATATGTAAATCAGTGGAAACATTAACTCCATTGTTATGAATGTAGTATCTTTGACATGTGACTGAGAATGATGCAACTGTAAACGAGAAAAATTACCCGAGCAAGTTCCCCCGCCGTTTTGGAAAAGTAAGGATCTCCCTCTTTTAATGCGATGTTGCCAAGTGGAAAAATAGTTGTGAAATCATGACTTTCTTATATTACTGTTTAAAAAATAGGATAATCTTCGTAGCAGATTGTAAAGTAATATGATAGATATGAAATCACAACGCAATAAATAGAGATATGGACTTTCTCTACTAAAGCGGTTTTAATTCTTGCAGCCAGCTGGGTTCCAATGGTTGACAATTGTTATCCATTCCTTGATTACAAGATAGATGTTAATTGTATTGACTTCCGAAAATTGTAAATTGTCAAAAAATGTCTTTTCAAGTCGAGCTGTTCCATGGCAAATTCAAAATGTCTAGCTTTAAAAACCTCAATGTGGCTATCAAATGTACGATAAAGCTAAATTCTTATTTTAAATAAAAATCAAAGACAAAGAGTGCTCGGGACCAGGGGGCTGTAAGTAGATATCAGGTGTTTTGATGAAATTATCAAGAAAGATTTCCTGTAGTAAAGGTAATATATTGTAATATATCTTTCTTCATGGCAACCATTTAACAGTCGTGTTCAAAATACATTACGATATTACGTAAACATCCCTAACAATTCCTGTAACCAAATATTCTCCAGTGCACAAACGAGAACAACGTCAACCTTGTTAAAAGTCTTGGGATTTTCTACTTCAGGTCCAAAGTTTGTGACCACAATTTAAGTTGGGTTCCTTATATATGCTGCAATACCTGTACCAAAACCAAAACAAAGAAATTAATACCTTTTATAGTGATAAAGCATCGGTGTGAACAAAGTAATAATTCAAATCTGTGTTTTCCAACTACCTAGAAAAGGACGTAATGGAAAATTGGAACGCAAAGTTGATTACTTTAATACTCCAGCTGCCTTACCTTCAGAACTACACAACAAAGGCTTGCCAATTGTTATAGCGTCAGCAGAATCTTCTGAATACAAAGCAAGGTACAGAAGTTACTCTTAAGATACAATTTTATTTGTTAATGATAAGCTCTTTAGATCTGCAAGAAGGTACGGCTAAATGTTCCATATACGCCTATTGCTAGATTATTCTGTAGCAGTGTAGCAAAGAAATGGTTGTAAGTGTATAGAGATAGGCCGTTCAATTGTTTTGTCAGAATATTAACAAATTGTTTATCTGCAAATGAATAAGATAGGAGAAAGAGGGACGTTCGTTTTAATGATAAAAAGAATGCAAATCCACATGTATACTGTCCGTTGTTTATGTTGTGGCACCTGCTAGTTATTAACTATGTTTCAGTTTTACTCGCGGATAGATTTCTAAGGACTATACTTTTCATTAAACTAAGGAGATCGGATTGTTAACGAAAGGCAGCAGGACCTGTTGCAAAACCGTGTGTAAGCCTATGAAGCATCTGTTACCATCTAACCCAATCAGGTAATAGAAGACAAAATCTTATTTACTCTTTCAACATCTATCAATAGGCATTGGAAGATCCAGGTACTATGAATGCAATAGTGAGGAAAAATGGAAACAATATGTACCATTAAAGTACAAATTTGAGCTGTTGTCAAAGATCATGCTAATGAAAATTTGTTCTACAAAAATAGACAGCTCGACATAATGCAACGTAGATATGCAGCAAATGTGTAAGGTTTTACATGGTTAGGATAGTTTAATTGTGAGAAGGAAAATATTAAGGATGATATGTGAACATATACTAAAATGTCCCGGGGCATACGAGTGTAGACGTAGTTGTTAGTTGATTCTAACGAACAACGATTAAGACGATGGTGACAGTAATACAGATGTATTTGATGATGCGAATGATGTAAATATATGATGGGAGAGATGGAAATGGTGGTCAATATATTGATAAAGATGATAGTGATCATTGTTTGAGATGATTATTTTAATCATAATGAGCATGATTAGCATGACAAGATGCTGCTGCTTATGATGATTATTATGATGACGAGGAGGATGATGACTAGACAAATTTCTAATTATAAGACAAGCGGATAACTCCTGTCTAAGGATATATGGTCTAAAAAGCAGGACCGATAGAACACTATTTTCTTTTTCGTGATATAGGTCTTCAGTCTGGCCTTTATAGAACATAAAAGTGGCACAAATTGTCGAGCTACTCTTTATCTCATCTTGCCGCTCCACAATCAGAACCTTGATGTAGCTTAACCCCTATACATCACGTTAAAGGCTCACTCACATGCATGAAGACCCTGTAAACTATTTCTAAAGATAAAATCAAGTGTTTGACTTATTTTTAAGTGCAATGCTGAGTTATTAATAAGCATCTAATTTGGCCTTACTTCACCTCTTCAAGACATTCCAATTGCTCCTGTCAAAGAGTTTATCCGATTTTGTAGGAATGTATGCTGTCGGCTTACTATCCTAATTTAGAATTCAATATTTTAAACTTTTAGATGCCGGGAGTTCATGGGATACTGGAAGAGGGCTGGAGTATTGATGATAATGAAATCGTGGTCGAAAAATAATACGGTCGATAGTAACGGCGTTTTGTGAGACAGTTTATTAGCAAGTAAGAGTAGATACAGAGAGCAGAAAAGGCATCGGTGCTTGGCAAAGGTGGTACGTAGTGATGGTTCTAGTGGGGAGAAGAAGGAACAGGAATAAGAAAAAGTTGGAGGGTTTTAATTTACAGGAGGGAGCTTGAACATGTTCTTCGCACTACAAACATGATGCAAAGCAGACATAATTAATCGAGTAGCTTTTCGCCGATTCCATTTAGCAGTTTGAGAGTCTGTGTTTATCTCTCTCATTACGCCCAGTCTTTACCGCCAGAAGGAATTTGAATTTAAGCTCGTCATGTTTGACTTTGTTATTCTTTACTGTTCTAGCGCAAGAAACGAGTAGGGTTGTTTGTTCGGTTCTTTTGTAATAAAGTAGCCAATTAAATTGTCTTCTTTAACTTTGCGGTCGTCCGTCTCTGTTTAAAAAGATTCTGTTTATGTTACTTCATTACCGAGGTAGATCGACTGAAGAGACTCGGAGAACGGAAGTTATGTGAAGCTAAATTAGGAAAATATTGAACAGCATGTAATCGAATGAATGAGACCTTTATAACTTTCTGAAGGTATATTCGGCTCAAATATTAAAAGGTTAACAATAACTTTAACAATAATTTATTCACGTTCACATGCACCACGTAATCTGCACATTATCAATAAACTTACCACTATATTCAGCAGTTTAACGTTCACCAAAATTGCAAGGTTATATTTGTCAAGTGAAAGCGTACCTTTGCACAGTCATGTAATTAGAATCTGAAGCCAAAGTTGGAGAAAGTGCTGTATGATCGCTTAAATTTACCCTTAAAATTTTTAAAATCATGTTAATTAAAATTTAATGTTACATAACTATTTTATGGCTTAATTTTTTCTCACTTTTGGACATAAAATACGCTAAGTAGAAGCAACAGTTTCCTGTTTGCGTTTCGGTGCCTTTGCTTAAAATCTCTCTACTATTTTCATAGTAAATTCATGACTAAAAGGTAAGCTTGAGAAAATGTTGGAAAAATATAGAAAATTTGGTAATGCTAAATGGAATGGGTAAGGATTCATTAGAACGTCCATTGGAGAAGACATTGTTTATAACTTTTAAAATGGTAGTAAAGCTGTACGTTTTAATCATGAAAAGTAGCACATCATCAGCCTTCGAATGCTGACCGGAGACTTTCACTGAAGCGTTCTGTAAAAAGCACATGATTGAATAAATCTCTCAAGAAATACATTACAGGTCATATATCCTGAGGTATCAATTTATATACTTACTCCCTGGCATGCAAACTAAATACTTTCATGATAAAGTGACTCAGAGAGGCTGTTGTTATTAGAGCTTGATTATAGAGGTCTGAGAACTAATGTAGTGACTAGAGAAGGACATTCTGGTACCGACGACAGTGTAGGTCATTCCTCTATAAAGTGTCTCCCAAGCTCCAAACAGCGAGTCTCGAATGTTCAGTGAAGAGCCAGTGTGATGATAATGAATCTTTTGTATTCAAGACATAAGGAACTAAAATTGCAAAACACATGTTCTGTCACATACTTATCAGATAGCAAAATTGGTCACATCGTTTATACAGTCGCTAGAAAAGTTTTTGTTCACGTTTTCAGTCTCACAGTCTCCTGCCTCTGCAGAGGTGTTAAGATTTGAGATTGAAAATCGTAAGTCGAGTATTACATTTGAAACAAATAAAACTACAAAAAATTTAATAAATTGTTATGGAAAGAATGTGAAAGACATGCCAGCGATTTCAGGACGATAAATTTTCGGACCTACAAGAGGAGGATAGCACACATGAATAACGCATGACATGAAATTTATGCATTAAAATCTACAGAATTCTGAACAAATTATGCAGAACCTTGCCATGACTTTTGCTGTAAAAGCATCTCATTAATTCAAGAAAGCTCCGAGTGAAACCTGTAGTTTAGAGTTGCTACTAAATTCTTTCATGTCCCACTTGACTCAAACTTTATATTGTTTAAAACTCTAAAAACCGTAGTTATTCTTTCCGAACCGGTAACATAAAAATAACAGCTAGCAAATCTAATTGTTACAAAACCGGCGCTTTACGATGCTTCACCTGTAGTTTTATTTTAGTACGTAAACTTACAAAAGGCAGGTTTCAAAAGCATTTAACACTTATTCAATTTGTTTTAAAGTCACTTTGATACTTGCTGGTGCTTCACTCATAGCGTACTTACTTAAAATATATTATTACGTTTCAATGGCTGCCTAATCGTTCAGATGTGCTTCATTCTTAGCGCAATTTAACTTTTTTTCCTATTTATCATACAACTTTAGATCCAGATTTTACACAACATACCGTGTTTGTGGAATGGCTGCCTTCCGTTAACGAAGGGGGATAATCAGCAGATGATACCTTGGGTTACGCATGAAGTTCATTTGTACGCTAATGCAATGGCGTCTCTATTTGGTGCCTCAAGATTTTTATAAAATATTCAACCATTCAATCTTCAATAGAAAAATAGTGAGATTTTAGTTACGTTTCTTACACAAAATTTGAAAGGCGTCTCTTAAACCTGAGGATAGTAAATACACTTAGAGGAAATAAAGCTGGGTCATATTATAACAGTGTGAGAAGATCCGATCAGATACTAGGACATCTCTCATCGTAAATATCCTATACACATACATAAACCTACCTAAATCATATTAAAAGTACATATCAAAGGACTTCCAAAAGCAAGTCCTATGATTTGAATGATCGAGCTTTACAGAAAGGTATTGAGCACTGTCGCAACGGTATTCTTAAATCAATTTTTACTGTTCATATTAAAAGTAAATATCTAATTGTTTGGAGCGGTTCAATAATCTGAAATATACGTATTGTTCTGGCAATCAGACCCCTTACGGCACCCTAAGGAACGTTAGCAAAGAAATCAGGCTAAGCGGAAAAGTAGCACTAAATTATATAAAATAATATTGGTGACTTATATTACCACCGGGTAAGTCAGTCTTCCTCAGAGTTTCGTAAGTCACCAACAATGCTTTTACAATTTAGAGCAATTTTTTGGTTTAGCCTGATTTCATGTCTAATGTTCAGTATTTTAAACATCAGTCTATGTATCATTCTTTGATCCGGAACTGCGCTCAGTTCGATACAGCCCTTTTAGATTCTCTTATGCTAGCTTAAATTACCCTATGGAAGTAATTTTTATTTCCAAGTCAAATTCATTTCAAAGACGTGTTGGTAAATTATCATTTACTTTAAAATAAGGCAACGTCAGATATTTAAAGTCAACCTTACCAACCCCTTAAAGTTAATTGAACTATAGAAATTGAATGTGTTCTTGTATATTCTTCAGTATCATAACATGCTATCTGGCCATACATCATCACGTTAATTGCAACGGGGGTTGGTGGCGTGGGGTGGCGTGGGGTGGAGTGGGGAGGGTAGTCTTTTGTCACATAGTTCAAAATTTGAATAGTGTTTTCATTTAACCGAATGGAAATCTGGAGGAAAAATGTAAAGGAAGGAAATTGTAAAAGCTTGTGTCTCCAACACTTTTATTTATAACGCAAAAATTAAAGAAGTTAAACATTTTATAGGTAGCGTCTGCAGAAGTTATGATAGCCGGGGTACTAAAAATAGGCAAGATATTAGCGCCCTATTGCACCCCGTTGCTCAGTTTTGATATTGGATGCACTTATTGCTCTCCCCACTCTACTCGTAGCAATGGTGGAAAATGGTGTTCAAAAATGTTAAGATAAAAGTAATTGCTTACAAATAAAGATTTATTAAGATCATATCCTTGTGATTAAACGTGAATTTTTATATGTTTTGCTAAAAAAAAGGATAAGGAGTGAAATAAACACGTTCTGGACAGATGAGTTGACGTCCTCCTAACGCCGAGACATTCATCCGATGTTGCAGCCAATATCAAATAGATCACTTAAAGATCAAATCTCGAACAGTAAATGCTTATTACGATATGTTCCCTGAAGGTGACGCCCAATCCAAATGATTTGTCTTGACAATTGTTTATACGGCGAATCGCCCAAGATAGTTTTGACGCCTACTAAAACCTTTAATGGCCCATAATGGCCAATATTGTTTACCGTTGGAAAAGCTATCAAAGTTACATTCAAGGAATTATAAAGGACTTGACTTTTCTTTGTCACTATCAGGATTGATTCTTCCACGTACTGATAATCACAATTCCAAACCTTTTTCTAAGGGGCATTATTCACTATCATGATCTTTACTTAAGATCATACTTTTATTATGTATTTTTGTACGTGCAACATCATCGTATTTTAATTTATTCTAATTATATTTATTATTCTGTATTTAGTATTTTTATACTTTGATATTTTATCGCACTTCTAGTCATCGCTATACTATCCGTTTGTGCTTTTCTTAAAGACAAGTATCTTTTTTATAGCTTCATACCTCTCATTGTGTTCAGTGTAGGTGACGATTACCTTTTTCAATATATTTGTAATGAGCTATGACCGTCAATGTCCCTCTCATATTTGAAAAAGAAGCATTACAAAAGGCAACAAGACATAGAGACTTGTTTAAAATATTACACCAACGAACTTTGATTAATTTTACTAACAAGCACAATATTCATTCCATCATAATGTATAAATACGTAGAATGAAGACTTCGATATCAGTCATATACAGAACGAAGTAATTGTCAGAATATTTTTGGAGAATCAGTTGCTAGTTGCTGCCAGAAGCAAAACTAAACAGAGCAGAGTCACGTATTTGACGAGTGGATTATGTTCTAACGTAAGTGTGACAAAGATATTTACTCTTAATATTGGAGAATTGTGTTGATGGTCCTTATATCATAATACATACTTCAAAAATGTCTTGTCCTTCCCTAAACGATGTTTGTGTTATAGCTCTTTGGAAATGGGTACTACATATGGCGATTTTCCTTACAAACCCTTATAGAATTCCACATTTTGTCTACCAGGATCGTGTAATGCTGTTTAGAACCTTTTACTTTTTAAGCATTTCACATACAAAGATGACAAGTAATGATTGATCTAATAAGGCTGTCTTTGATTCCTATACACTACTTCAGTGTTTACGAGCTTAAGAGTTCAATGACATTTCTCTATCTTTAAAATTGTATGACAGAACACATGTTTCTAAATCAAAGACCAATTTCTTAACAGACCGTCCTATTGTCAAGTAAACATAGTATTACCAAATAAACCAAGAAAACCTGCCGCATTTACAATTTGAGTAACACATCTTACAAATAAAATAGTTCCCCATCAACTTTTACAATGCTGTCAAAATTTTAGTCAATTTCTGCGAACGAAGGAGGTAGCGGTCTAGTAACATAGATTTCCTGAACAGGTAACTAAACAGTAATACTATACTCACCAATTTGTTCGTTGAAGTTCAGCAATACAAAATCCTAGATTTTGCGGTGTTGCCAAATGAAAATACCAATGATTGCAATGTATCGGAGACGGTACGTTCTATATATCGTCGATGTTCTAACGTGATTGGTTGCTACGGTGGGAAAGCAAATATGTCTAGCTATTGGCAAGTGCTCAGAAGAAAGTGACCAAGATGTTCAAGGATTAGGGACATTATCAAGCTCCACAGTATGACGTAACATCTACCATTACTGAGCTGTTAAACGGGACAGATGTTTTAAAGAGTTTTCCATTGAAAGATTGCTGACTGAAGAATTTCAAAGATGTCATTGTGAATAGAATAGCTTCATTTACGGCACTGTTGTCTTTGTCCAATATGACAGCAATGAGGCCATCTTCTCAAGTTTCAAGACTTTTGAAACTTCTAACTATTCACATCAACCTTGTTGTTTATCTTGCTGAAAAAAAAGTTATGACGAAAATGAACCAGATCTAAAAGGCCTAATCATTGACAGGTTCATACGGACTAAAAAATTAAACGTTTCGTCTCGAAAACTGAAAAAAAATCGAAAAAGAAAGCAAGTAGAGTAATTGATGATTCAAAAATAAGAATCAAGAACATCTGGGAAAAAAGAGATTTAGTCATTGAAAACGAAATGTGAGATACATGGTTTGTTAAATAAGAGAGTAATTTATGTTTCAGTTGGATACAGGAAAAAGTAATCACCGGATTTTCACTTTAAAGTATTTAATGAATTTGCACAGGTTTTTTTAATAGAAATATTATTGAAGATAAGCTATGTAGAAAATCATTTCACGTTAACTGGAGACCTCAAGAGATCGTTCGCAGTTCGGAAAAGGAACAGGTTGTGCAAAGAATTTTAGAAGAAAGTTGAAAGCTAGGAAATTTTGAAATAGTAGGATGGTCTGATCGGTGGTAACTATTTTGATGAATGTGATACGATAATGAACCAGAATGACACAGGAATGTTGTACAGACCATGGACTATATGTATGATATAGACAAAACAACAATATCGTTAAATTGGTTTGAATGTTAGGCAACTCTATTAATTTTTAATAAGATAGTAATAAGTCTTTGCAAGGGTGAACTGAAAGTAGAGGCTTCGACTCACTTTGATTGGTGTCATCTTGTTAAAATCGTGTAATCTCCGTCACCTCATCGGTGATATAATTCAGCTTTGTTCGGATTGACTATGTTGTGAAAACACCATTCGTATACCCATAAATGGCTCCTCATACCATTATAATGATCGTAATGCATGCAACCTTTGAGAAACAGTAAAGGTGCATGGTAAATTCCTAGCAGAAAGTGTAGAAGTTAAAAATAGATAAGACATTTTGGGGCCGGCGGGGTTTCAGGGTGTCTTGGTGCTCACATATTCTTCTTTATAAAAACCGCTGGAGTAAAAAAAGTCCAACGCAATGTATTAGATGATTCATGATCACGTCTACACTCTGGCATCAAGATATTTGTATATTATGCAATTATGGAGGATAAAGTATTCGGAACTGCCTTTACATACTGGGATTCTAGGTATGATAGAAGGGATTTGACCGTTGACAATAAACTGGCCGGTCAGACCTTCTGCTAATATTTGTTTTGTAGACTTGTGGAGTTTAGACGCATAATATCCTCACAATATAGTCACTCACCAATATGGTTATTATAGGTTATTATTATGTCTCAATTTATCGTAAAAAGAAACATAGTACATGTTTAACTGAAGGATATTACAGTGAAATCGGGACTTCTCTGGATTTCATAGCCATTTTAAATAAATAGGATGCTCTAGCAACTGGGCCACTTTTGCTTCCAGCACAGGAGAGTTACTCCTTTGCAAATGGAAATATTCTTTTCCTTTAGTTGAGTACTGGATGTTGTTTTTTTAAGTAAACTTTGTTGTCAATTTAGTAGCCTTCATGAACAGATGAAAAGTAACGAAAAGGTAGATTTTGCTATCTCTAGAGGAATATGTTTTATATCCGGATAGATTGGTAGGGAAGTTGATGGTGGGTAGAGAAAGATTACAAAACCTTTGACAGAAGTTAAATGATATTTTCTCCACCTGATACTTCTTATAGCCTGAGAGAGAGAGAGTAGGGTGTAAATACTTTACAATTTTAGTAAACGTCGTACAGTTAGGATGCCTCTCAAATATTTTGCAGCTATCACTGGTGCTGGATGTCAAATAATAGCAAAAGAAATCTAGTCAATGGTGACAAAGGGAGCTACAGAAATCGTCTCCTGCAGTAGAACTGTGAAATGAAAAGGCAGAATTAAAGGAAAATAGCATTAAATAATTTGACGAAACTGTGGAAAATTGGACACTCAAATTGAGCCTTCAGCTAAAAGTTTTCAGTAAAATTCTTCTATAAAAATACACTTATTATCTTACTGTATACCACGGTATTTCTTTATCCACCCACTTACTGTATAAGCTCTCTATTATTTGTGCTTGTAAAATAGTTATACTTGACACACCCATTTGGTCTTAAAATATAACCATTTCGCCGGGCCTGTTGATACGGCTATAAACGTTTGAGAAACATTTGCATTGCGAAATGCAGGAAAAGTAATTGATAAAGTAGCGCTTTATAATTCAAACGGCGTTACCTAATCTAGTTTTGTATCTTTTGCCGCTGAGAGAAACTGGATGGGAAATTTTCAGCAGCCGAAACTTCTATTCACTGATATCTGCAGGTTTTGTCAACAGCATTTCATTGCCCAAGGAGCTTTAATTGAGCATCTTCAGCTTGCAAAATACTGTAGTATCATGGAGCGCCCTGTTTTAGTAATAATCTGTCAAATCCAAAAGGTCAACTGCAGAGGAAATGGCAGAACATGTTTAAGGAATTCTAGCTAAGCCCTGCGGGGCAAGACATCGATTTTATTAAGAGTTCTGCACAATTTCCTGCCAAGTTAGCACCATCAATAGACATTTGTACCCATACTTTGCAAGTGTTACGTGTTACCTAATGCAAAATGTGACATATCAATTTGATTCGCTTGCGTTTTCTATTTAATACAGCCGCGCCTAGCTTATGCTGTAAGCTTGGACCTTCAGACCTGACGGGGGAGATGCTATCCAGCTGTGGAAGCTAAACATATCGAAGGAACTTGAGATTTAACTGAGTTAGAAGTTTGAATAAAAGTGAGTGATTCCGAATTAATTGTCACCTAGCAGCGAAAGATCAGATACCGCCAGGTGGACGATATTTTCACTCAACGCGCCGTCTCGCCATGAGATCTGCATTCCAGTGATGATAAACTTCAAAAAGTGATTACATCTGCATTCGAGACAGATCTATCCCATGCATGGCGTCTGAGAAAATGTTGGTGAAACGGAGATTTTTATCGTAGATAATAGAAAAAATAGAATATCCGTGCAGAAGGACTATTTTTGATCGAACAAATTATGTGTCTGGTTCAATCTTTGCAATAAAATCGGCTTCAACAAACAACCCTATACTTGGGCTAAATGTAGTAACACCAAAAAAGGATTATTTTGTAAGACGGCAAATGATGTTGTGGGTCAAACGTTTTTCTTGACTTTTCATCAGAATCTAATGGCAAGAAAACCACATGTGATAACAAAAACGATCGAAAAATTCACACATCGATACTTATACTGATATGCTGCAAAAAATCTCGCTATTAGAATGTGAGTATCGACTCCTTTACTGTAATTGGTCAAGTCATAATTCAAATCAAGTCAAATACGTTATTCATTTTATTGGTGAGCTGTTGTCTGAGTTCAAATGTAAAGAAAGAACTGGGATTTCAATAACGGGTAAATCCAATTTAGAGCGAGTTGTCTTTGAAGGGTGACAAAATAAAGCTTAATTTCAGCTTGTTAGTTAACCAGGGGATTGTCTAAAGGCTCCATCAAGTGAATACTATTCTGCTACCGCTGAATATTGTAGCGACAAAAATTTTATAAAATGTGATTTTTTTAGACCTCTTCGATAATATTAAACTTCACTACCTAGGTAACGAAGAGTACGTGACAGAACTCTAAATCAGTTTATATATCAACTTCTGGCGTTTTGGCTTCACATCTTTATACAATGTCGGTACACATTGGCATTGCCACGTGGGTCAGAGGAACACGCCCGCACCTACATTTTTTGAAAAGTTAATCTCACAATACTTTAAATTCAAGTCTGTCATAGAAATTATAATTTGTCTGAAGACTAGGTTTCTGGTAATTAGAGGTCATGGATCTAGTCATCATGACCATCGGCGTAGATTCTGCGGAGGATAAGGGGGGAGGGGGGAATCGTCCCTCTCACTTTTCAGGATGGAAGAGCAACAGTTGCTTTATGGTCCCGAAATGTCAAATTGTCCACGTTTAATCATTTTGTCCCCCGTACATACGTACAGCAATCTGTTCCTATGATCATGTCTAAATTTGTCATGTTTTGGAAGGATGACTGCATTTGAAGCGAAGGCAAGAAACAGTAAACAGGCATTGTTTAGAATTGTCCTATTTCACATAGAGTTAGCAATAAGTACGGCTGCAATTTTACAGTTTTAATAATTTGATAACAAGATGTGTTTTTATGATGAATGTTTGTTGCCCTGAAGTTAATTAGGCTAGCCACACCCCCCCCTCCCCCACCCCCCCCGTGTACGCCATAATTTATTTTTCTAACTGTTAGATCTGTCTCTTTTATTGATAATTGGCCAACTCTGGTCACTTTAAAGGAACGTCAATCGAAAAATAATAAGGATTTAAAGTTTGAAATAAATTGGCCTTAACTGTGCTCTGTTA
>JAAAKL020000595.1:0-39524 GCA_010016065.2 Carybdea cf. marsupialis auct. non (Linnaeus, 1758)
GCTTTTGGAGTTAAAGCTCACTACGTTTGCTTGATACGCCTTCCCTTGGTATGACTGCCACAAAATCTGTCTTTATCGTCTCACAATACTGTCACAATCCCACTGCTTTCCATCTTGCAATGACCTGGAAAAATCCATAAATAAAAATAATGAATTATGTCTACATACAGTCCTAATTACACGATAATAACTTGGGAAAAATACTTTAACAATACATAAATAAATAATAATATATAAGCTTTGTCTTCTTATGAAGGTTTATTTCTTGTTCATTTATTTAACTCTTTAAGTCTTGATAGTGTTAGTAACATGGCTGTGTAAATGGATAATCAAGGTATGGATCCTTGGGGGAAAACCCCTTGTGTTCCAACAAAGGGAAAAGCACATTGATATCAAATATAACTTTATTCATGGCTTAGTTGAAAAGAAGTACATTAAACTGATTTATGTTCTATCTGAAAATAATGTTTTACAAATACTTACAAAACCTCTTTGTAATGTAAAACTTAAAGGTTTTGTGAACACCATATTTATAAAAAAATGAAATCAGATAGATACCCATGTGATGTTTAAGAGTGGTTGTTCGAGGTGTTTATACATTAATGCATGTCCCATATGTTATTTGTAATTGACTTAGAAGCAGTTTTTGTACAATGCTCAGTCAGAAAATATTAGATGAAATGATAATACTTTTGTATCACTGTCTGTCTTCCACTATGCTGAATCATGCTTCCATATCGTTATATCACTCAGCCCCATTCTGGGAGGTTAGTAAAGAAAACCATATCAAAAGTGCAACAATATTTTTTTTTTTTTATTGCATTCACCCTGATCAAGGCCGAAGCCACTTCTAGGAATGGGCTACTTTTCCTTTTCGGATGACAATCTATTCATGCTTACTTTTTATACTTACTTTTCATGCTATTTTATGCTTGCTATTCTTGCTATTCACACATGTAGTCCCCCCTCTGTCCTATCTCTCAAAACATGGTTTCCCACTTCACGAGAGCAGATGACAGATCGGATAGAGATCAGAAATAATTGAATATCTACCTTCAGTTGATATTCAGAAATAACTTTGTATTTAGCACTATCATCATAAACAGATACACATTGGTAAATTCCAGTAAATGGCAAAACATTTGAATTTTGATTTGAAATCATAAACAAAAAAATCACTCACCTATCATTTATAATATGTACATTCTGTGGAAGTAAATTCAGTTCTCTACATGCCTTTTGAAACTCTAATTCTCTGACTTTACCACACCCATATGCATCTCCTTAAAGATAAAGATATGATCAATATTAAATGGCTGACCTATTAAAGCATCTTAAGAGTATATGGCCAGGCTTGCAGTGTTCTGATCATTTCTACAATATGAATATCAACAGCTTGTAACATACAAGAACAACATAAACAAATTGAATATCACTTCTATTTACCATACCATACAATACCACAATAAACTTAACATTTTATAACAAACACCTTCATGACCATGTAAGTTAATGATATATTGTGTACTGTAGCAGTTTCAAGAGTTTACTGTTTACATTTTCTTTTACATTCTGGAAATATCTATTTATAAAAATACAATGGGTGCAGTGAATGTTTATTGCACCACTGGAGCTTTGGTGTGAAAGAAAAAGTGCACCAACACAAAGTGTTAAGGACTATAGTAACATTATTAACATTCTCTGTGTAATATAGAACTGGTTTGTCTTATAAGCTACTGCTAAACTGCTAGAACAAAAAGGCCTGTGTACGGTACTTGCAAAGTAGCAAAGACAATGATATCTAAGTTCTATCAAAAGTCTTAAAGCAAATTTAGGACATCTCCTTGTGGTGTGTATCATAAGGGTGTTGAGAAGAACTCCATTCTATGTCTGAAGTACAAATGCTTAATTCATGAAAAATGTGATGGCATCTAAGGCACACATGTGCAAGCTACCAACTTTGTGTGCATAATGTGTCTCTGTGGAAAACCTATTGCTGATGGTGTCAAGGCAGTGAATTGAGCTGTCATGTAGGCAGTCTTGTGATAGTTGACAGAATCTCTTTCTTATGCAGCATGCATAATGGATGGTTGAGGTGTTAGAATCAGAGTTAGAATCTGCATTTTTAATAACTGCCATTGTTTTTGTCTTTTGTTATGTAAATGAACTGTGTACAGTTCTTGTGTGATCGTGTTTTACTTTAGTTGTTCCAAAGTTGTGAACTGTGCTGGAGGTGATATTGAATAAATAGATGTTTAAGAATTGATAGCTTTTTATCACATTTACGAATCTCAACAAGAATTTTTACACAATCAGCCTGAATGGAGCAATGCAAATTACACAAAAAGCCCAATCCATGCATGCATTGATTGATAAGACTGTAAATTGATGATGATGATGATGATGATGATGATGATGATTACGACAATGACATGGATGATGATGATTAAAAGCAAATAATTCAAATTATTTAGAGATTTCATCTATGGGTATTTCCAGGCATTTCCTTATGTGAAATGTATCCTATACATACACTTTCTTAGTATGTTTAATTTTTACTTTCTCAGAGGGTTGCATGAGCCTCTTTTGGCTACAAGATCTGGATGGAACAAGCAATTTCCTATGAATTTCTTAATCAACATCATTCAAGCTATCTTCCACAAAAAAATTGTCAGGAACAATAAAGGACTGCCAACAGGTTGAAGCCGATTGCCAACTAGTCATCTTCATTCATGATTTAACTCAATAAAATTCATTTAACGCAAAGAAGATAAACTCATATCATAAGCTGCATTAACATTGAATCTTCAGAATCTGCACCAGAAGGTCTTGCTTTAGAACCTGATCTAATGCAAGGCAAAGTAGAACCATAAATAGTGATGCAATACTTACCATTTGATAAACACAAAACAAATATAGAATCCACTGTCGCTATCTTTTGAAGACCCAATATTGTGGCACCAAAAAACATGACCTCATCATCAGGGTGGGCTGTTACAACTAAAACGCTTACGGAACGGAAGCTGCTCCGACAAAGCAATGTCTGTGCCCTCTTTGAGGCACTACGGACCAGTGAAAGGTACAAGAAAATAGTAAGCACGATAAATGCAGTAATCACTGTGCCAATCATCCTCACGATCACAAGCACTGCATGATCACACTATCGTCCAACTGTGAACAGTTCGCATCCCAACTAATCTTTGGAGGCAGATGTCGTTTAACTAAGGTATGTGTACGGCGGGAGAAAACCAGGTAAACAGGGGAATGTGATAACGAAGACAAAACAGCGAAGTAGTAATATAACAGAGCAGCAATTCTGGGGTTGTATTTCAAAAATACTGTCAGCAATTATTTTACCTCGTATTCACAGCGAAGCCGATACTTGCAAATCACAGCACTTATCTGTTTTCTGTTCATTCAATCTGTGGGAAGTGCTTGCATGTACGTAAGAGTGTATGGGCGTTGGGTACGATAACCGCTACTACATCATTAGGGTTCATGCGTGCTTTTTCTAAGTGCTCCATAGGATCTTAGGAGAATGAGCAATTCAAGCTACAGACTTTTCTAAACTCCAGCAAAATTCACTTCATAAACATTACCATTTGTTTGAAAGAAAAACGTTAAGACAAAGTGTAGGACTATCTATATTCAAACCAGTGTACACAAAGCCGATACAAAGCTCTAGGAGGAGGGGCAGAAGGGTGACAACGTTTTCTGATGTGGTGTCTACTCCTGTTGGACAGTTTTGTTGAAATTCAAAATAAGAGGCCCTTTTAGTGCTTTTGGAGTCCTTTCCCCATTAACGCATACCCAGCTACGTACATGAAACACAGATGTAAGCAACGCAGCGACTTACTAATCATGATTCCCTCATCAGTTGCTGTCATAAGGGATATTTCGTTTACGCAGGAGAAAAGGATTCACGCATTCTGTATGCTAGTGCATATATTTTTGTCTCGCATTTAACGATGCAACAACAACACGCCAGTGCATATTCCAAGGAATTGGTAATAAACCAAAGATAATCACACTGTTTATGTTGTTAATTTCATAATGAAATACAGAGACCTAAGATAGTGAGGAAAACCTTGGGCCTCAAAAGGACCTTTGTGTTTATCAGATGACTTTCAAACAGAGACATCGTGGTCTATACACCAAAGATTAAGAAATGACCAAAAATCAATGCTTCTATGCGTGCAAGAGTTATCAAAGAGATGAGATGGCTAAACAGTCTACTTCCCGCAACAGCACGTTAGATTCTTCTTCATACTCTCTCCTGCCACCTTGGATAATATCACTCATGAAAGGGTTCTCATGTCAAACTGCCAGTTTGCTTTCACTTTTATCATAGCACTGCACGTTCCCCTCAAAAGTTCCCATCTTACGCACTCTGCGTTAAAGACGCACAACACGTTAAGAAATCCTGTCTTTTGGTCGGTTCCCGGTCAATTCCCCCTGGACAATCCCCCCGGACAATTCCCCACTAGACTATTCCCCCCTGGACAACCCCCCCACAATAAAGGCTAAGGCGGGGTCATTTGGGGCCAATGCCTCCCCATTAGCAAAGTTTGCCCCCTCTGTTAAAATACGGCAATTTTACAAACCTATTATTTTCAATTGGGATTCAAAATTTCCTCTTAAAATATCACTTCATTATTATGAGAATAAACGGAGTCAATCATTCAAAAAGTACAATCGTGTTTTTTTTAAAACAGTAAATTTTGACTGCGATGGGCCGTCTTTCCTCGTTTTCAAACTAAAATTTTCTGAATCTGCTCGCGTCTGGCCCGCGTCTAAAAATTTCCGAAAAAGGTTGATAAACTACAAATTAATTTTAAGGCGCCTGATTTTGGTGTGAGTTAGGACAGTATCAGCATTTCCTCTGTAGTTTTAGACTATTCTCTACAAAGGAAACGAAAAATAGTGCTGTAAACAAAAGATGACAAAAATGCATTTTATATCTACTCGCCAGTATACAATGTGTTTCAAATAGGTTTTGACCCATACATTAGGCGTCACGACTTTTTGAATGAACAAAATCATAATTATGATTGTAACAAAATTATGTGAAACCTTTTTAGAGCATGCTTAAAACAAGCATTATGGCTTTTTTCTTCGGATTTTAAAAGAAAAATTTAAAACAAATTGCTTTAATTTTCTTATTCGACCCATTATATAAAGGGTTGAGTAGCGTAGTCTTACACCATATCAAAGGTGGATATTTTCAATAACTATTTTCCAAAAAATTTAGTGGAGGGGTGTTGTCCAGGGGGGAATTGTCCGGACACGACGGACAGCAAACCATTCAGTTGGTGAGTTATTGATAGTGACAGAACACACGGTTTTATCACAAATTCTCGATCATGACGTTTACAAGCTTTGGACTGACACATCTTCAATAGCATTTTCCACAGTTCCTTTTTCCTTATGGTGTCGAATGCTGACTTGAAATCGATGGAAATGTAGGGGTATGTCTCTTTCCCTTCAGGGCCGGCAAAACAGAGGGGCCCTGAACCCGGTACGTTTTGCTAAATTTTATCTGAAACATTGTACATGTAATATAGTTACATTGGCACATTTGTCCCCTCCCCCAGCCTCTAAAACCCTTTTGCTGGCGTTGCATTTGCTTTTTCAATTATTTGCCAGAACACAAATATCACATCTACTGTAACCCCAGCTTCACGAAAGTCACACTGACTGACAATTCTTCAGCTTTCATTGAACTTTCACCGTCATTCTTGCCAATAAAATCTTTGAGAAAATCTTTCCGGGTATCGACAAAAGAGTTATAGCACGGTAATTCCCCCTCACAAATCTCTTAGACAGATTATGGCTGTCATGCCCTCTGCTCTGTTCCTCTAACAGTTTCACCTCATCGTCAAAACTCTTTCTTATTGACTGTTTCACGACCCGTTGTGCTTTCTTAGTAAATTTACAATATTTCGCCCTGTTTTCAACAACTGTAGGGTCCTTGAGTATCTCTTTCCTAGATTCACTCCTTTATTCACACAGGTTCACTTCTTCTTCTATGAGTTCGTCGACATTCTTTCTCCGAAGCCAACCGTGTTCCTTGTGACTTCATTTGTGACTGTCTTAAACTTTTAATAAAGTTCATTAACATCAGCGTCCAGTTCAAGAAGCGGTTCGAACCTTCCTTCCGTCCTCTTGTTGAATCGGTCAGCTGTATCTGAATCATTAGGCCTATCAACATCGTACCTTTTAACATTTCCTGCCCTACCCTTTCTTCGGGCATACCAGAACCGTAGCCATCAACAGAGAGTGGTCAGAACCAATATCAGCGGAATTGTACACCCTGCAACTTCGAATCAGTTTCAAACGATCTCATGGCAAGAAAATGTAATCAATCTGATCCCTGGTTTTGCCATTCGCTGATATCCATGTAGGGAGTCGTAACCTGCTTTTTAGTTTGCACAGTGTGTTGACAATACAAAGGTTATTAATTGTACAGAACTGTGACATTCTTTCCCCCCTATTATTGGCTTGTCCTGCACCAAATCTACCAGCAACCTATGGCCACCTGATACAGGAATTACTTCCGACTTTGTCCTTAAAGTCCCCAATGATAATGTCAGTTGCTGCTGGCAGCCTGTTGATTGTATTTTGCAATTGTTCCCCAAGGTTAGCAACATCAGAATCACTGTAGCTGCTGTCCGGGACATAAATTTGGGGAAATAGTGATAATGCCAGAGGGTGTATCAAGATCAGTGCTCATAATTCTTTCTGATACTAAACTGTAATCCACTAAGCTGCTTGCGACTTTCTTAACCTTAACAAAAGGTACACCTTGTCAATGAATGTGATGCTTTCTGGACAAGTGAATAACATCGTATTCTTCTGTTTCCAAACTATCAGCAGTTTCAACATTAAAATACGTCTCGGTCTCGGATGCGACGAGTATTTCAACTTTCAAACGAGACATTTCGGAATATAGATTTCGAAATTCATTCTCTTCATTAAAGGTTCTACCCTTCCACGTTCCATTAATTGTTGCTATGCAACCTTCGAGCAGATTAATGCGGAGGGGAAGTGTGACGTCACGGTTTGAAAATATTTGAATTACGCAAAAGGTACGCAATTTTCATGTTCTCCTATTAGTAAGAACTTCAATGGCCAAAATTGAGAGTGATGCCCTTTCCCAACACCGAGATATCATCTTTCAAAGTACTAAATCTCTCTAACGAAACACTGTTACTTAATGCTGGTTCCCAACGTAAGAAACCAAGGAATATTAACAGAGTTTTGACCAGAGATATTTTAAATTCAAACGCCTCTAGTTTAAACACTTTATACACTAAAGGCCTGGAATTTTGGGAAACAGCCTATTTCGGAGAGGTTTTTAGATATCTGGAGTAAAATCTTGCTTTTTCCCAAACTTTTGATTTGTGACGTCATCACTTTCCCTCCGCACAATCAGAGAGTAGACATGTACGTTTTAAAGCACATAAAGGGATATGGTCAAGGTAAAGTACATTATTACCAAAGTAGTTGACATCATCATTAAAACTATGCATCACCAGTTTATTGTTATAGAATAAATCACGCTGTAAAATACTTGTAGCTCTTGAATCTCTGTACTCATCCATATAATGCATGACCAACCATTAAACGACGATCTAGAACATCTCAAGACTATTTATATGGCGACGATATACACATAAGTCCTTTCGTGTTTAAATTGATTTGTTTAAAAAGGTGTTTCTTCAAGTGTCGGTACATTGCATTGATGAAATCGATGATAAACTGCAATTTTAATTGTATATTCACTTCAGTATTTGTTTTTCCCCACTTCCTGTCCTTGTCTATCTTGTTTGACCATCACCACTTTAAATCTATTATTTCATTTGCACCGTTTTTGGTTAATCTTCAATGTTCCTTCTGCATTGTTGAGCACTGCCTTCTAAATAGTTGCCTATCTCTGTTCTATTCCAGCTCCAATGCTCACAATTTTCCGCCTATCTATGTTTAACGTCTTTTGCAAAGACCATTGATCCAAGTCATCCAATTCATTTCAAAACTGAAGAAAATAATGAAACATTTTAGTACTTGAAATTCTTTTTCGTCTGAAACTCCTCAGAGTACAAAATCGTCAGAATTTGAATTGAGAGGAAATCAATGAAACTTATACCCAACTGTGTTTTTAAAGTAGCCAATCAGAAGTCTGACTGCAAGGTTGGTGTAGTCCAACCTTTCTGTGTTTAATAATATAAACTAGCTGTATTGAAATGACCCATCTCTATGATGAAAGTCATCAGATCACGCTCTGTCTGCACAACTTTTAATTCGATGATAGACCAGTTCCATTTCTTGAACTGTGTGATCAGATGTCGGCATGCAAACCGTCACTGCCTCGTTTGGCCATCCACCTGAAGGCATTCTTAGCAGACTGTCATCAATATAGGCAACTGTGTGACATGAAAATCCCATTTTCTATCGAGTAACATATCGATTCATCTCTGTATTTTAGTGCCTCCCTCCTCCTCCTCCTCCTCCTCGCCAATCAAATAGCACAAAAAGTAAAACCTCACTCGTTTTGTCTCAATTGCTTTTCCATCTCACTTCTGCCAACTTCTGCTCTCTTCTGTCAAGCTCAGAGTGTTCATCATTTATCACTTCGTTTCCTTGTTTGCATCAAGCGTCTCAGCTCTTGACAATGTTCTCACATTCCACAGCTAATGCAAACACCCTTAAATTCCATATCTAATGCGGGGGAAAGTGTGACGTCGCGATTTTAAAAATGTTTTAACTACGGAAAAAATACTCAATATTCATATAGCCCTATCGGTGTAAACGTCAATAGCCAAAACTGAGAGTCTTGCCTTTTCCCAACACGGAGATATCAGGTTTCAAAGTTTTAAATCTCTCTAACAAAACTTTATTATTTGATGTTGGATCCTAACGTTAGGACCCAAGGAAAATAAACAGAGTTTTGACCAGAGATTTTTTAAATTCGAACGCCTCTAGTGTAAACATTATATACATTGCAGTTCTCGTATTTTGAGAAGCAGACTATTCTAGGATTGTCTTCAGGTATCTGGAGTCAAATTGTCCTATTTCCAAAACGTTTGATTTGTGACGTCATCACTTTTCCTCTGCACACAAGCATCCTCACGTTCCATACTACTGCTCTGAGGTTATTTACGTGAAAATTTTGCATGACGATGGCTTGACATGGTTAACGCCCTTCCCTACCAGAAGCAGTTCTAACAATGCTATTAGCTCTGCTCGAGTCTTTACATACATTCTCCGTTTCATTTTACATTTCTTGCACTTGACTGATCAAACATAATGAAGTGCTTTTCTGTTGCCTTCTGTAACGTGTTCATTTATTTGCATTTAGATACCATCTCTAGCTTGCCGACTGTTAGAACCATTTTGTTGGAAAAGAAACGCACCATACCAAGAAAATAGATCGGTCCTAGTTTTGGTCACACTGTAGTTGATTCTTCCACCTACTCAAAAAAAGAGCATGGATTCTGAGGCATAATCATGCTACGCAGTGCACGATCAACGGGGAGGACTTTTCTCACTGTTTCCATTACCCAATACGGGATGGGATGGATGCATGCCAAGCAAGTCAAACTCAATGCACAAGTACTTGAATAACTGTAGAAATCTTTCCGCAAACAATTTTCGCCTAGGCATAAACGGAGAGAAATTCCAGCGTTATTTGAAGATTATTAAAACACCTACGGCGCATTAATTCTAATTTAAACTTGAAATTTTACAACGTAGAAATCCGTGACAATGAAATTGTAAGTTGGTGTCTCCCTGCTTACACGATGATCGCATGATGCCTTAGCAAGGCCACACATATTAAACAGTCTTTGACTTTTAAACGGATTCCCAGCAAACGATTAGTGGACTACCTATGGCTAAAAGAAGATCGATTAGTCTACCTTTATCGACTAGCTATGCTCATCGACTAGTCGATTATGAAATAAGCTGAGTAGTAATCGACTAACAGAGGACATTCCTGCTCCATAGCATGGATGTGTTTTTGTTTTGTTTTCTCTAATCAATCAACTGGTGAATCTAGAGACACGTGGTGCTTATAAGTTTGTCATTTGTCTTCATATGCACCTTTAAATACTATACTTTGTATGGCAAAGTAAAGTCGAGGTAATACGCTGCTAAAACTATTATATCATTTGGGATTCCATGAATTTTTAAGCTATATTCCATCAAAGCTGTTCTACTCTCGCGCTCATGCTGCCTCCTATAATGGTTAAGATGTGAGATTTCCCTCGTTCACTTCTCTAAAACTTTTATCGATGGCTATAAAACACTTGATAGCCAAGGATCAGTAAATGTAGCTTCATGGATATTTGTCTTTGGGGTGCCTGGCCCCAATCCTCCCCCTAAAGACAGGCTCTACAAAGATGCTCGGTATATTCTGAAAACTATTTATACCACCTTTGATCATGACCATTCTGTTGGAATATAGCGCAGATGGGCTAAATATTGAGGAATAGAACGAAGATAACTACAGAGCATTTGTCAGTGAAACGTACTTGAGAGTAATAAACTGAGAACATATACTACTGAATTGGAAATATATACATGTGCTGTAATTACATGAATCAACACGAGATAATTAGGTTGACGTAAAGCGGTAGGTCAGTCACATAAACGAGTAAACGCCTCGGAGGTGACAAACTGAAAATGTCAACACATTCCAATGGTGTGTCCATGTATAAAGAAGTAACAAGAAAAGGGTTTCTTAAGTCCCTACTTTGGGAATTGAAACAGAGGGGAAGAAAATAAGAGTAGAGCTCTTCCAATTCCTTTTTGAGTTTTATATGAGCATGCAGTTGCAGCCTCTAAACATAAAGAATCCTCAAGAGCTACTACAATTCTAAATTATTCTATCTTCTTCTGAGCTGTCTAACTTTACTACTAAAATTTGACAAATCTTCACTAGGATTTTTGTAGGTTATCAACCAGCATTGCGATTTCTAAATGCATAATTTAAGAAAGCAAGAAAGCATATTAACCTGTAGGTCCTTCAAAACTTCCCAGCATCGCAAACTAAAAAAATAGAAAGGAGCTGAACAGTTTGGGTTGATGAACGCTTAGTCTCAAGTGTAACGTGCTAGCAAATCAGCCACGACTTTTATTATAGCGTTGTATCCACTCTCATTAAGGACAACGCTGGCATTCTTTCAGGCTGGGCAGAGTACTTAAGAGACCTTTTCAACCTAGGGATCGCTACAGATAAAATTTCGAACCTTTAGAGCTTGACCGTTAGCCTACTGAACACTCCCAATTTTTAGTATGTTTGCAGCATTATCTAGTTCAGGCACGCAGCTGGCAGCATATTGCGGTGTTCCTGTATTTTGTAATAGCAGTGTTTTTCTATGAACATAGAAAACACTGGTAATAGCTTCTGTCTCTAATAGACAATTACACTTGTAGTCGAATACATAGTTGATTCAAAATCGATTACCAAGAGTCGAGTAACAATCGGAAACTGGCTTTGACACAAATACTAACTCAGATTTTTCCTCGAGGGGGCAATGCCCTTACAAACGTCGCCGTTGGGGAATAATGCCCCCGCAGCTACTGGCCTGGGGCGTCATCGACGGAGAGTTCAACGGTCGGTTTCAGCTTGCCTCATCAGCTTCGGAAAGCCGCAATGTTGCGTTTACCAGAAACATAACCTCAGCGCGAGCTCCAAAATATGTGTTTACAAAGCGGTCTCCCTGTCCACCCTTCTGTACGGTCCGGAATCGTGGACCCTCTACCGTTATCATTTAAGTCAACTTGACAGCCAACAAATCAAGTACCTGCACCGAATTATTGATGTCTCGTAGGAAGGTAAAATAGCTCCCACAGAAATTCGGTGTCAAACTCACTAAATCAGTGTAGAAGTATTTATACTTAGCGACCAGCTTAGTTGGCTTGGTCATGTTGTACGTCTGCCTGACTCCCGATTACCAAAGATGGTCCTGTTCGGAGAACAGCAGGAGGAACATTGGCCCATGACGCCCCAAGAAAAGATACCAGGACCATATCCAAAGATGTCTAATTGCTTGAGACATACCACCGATCTTTAACCCTTGCTTCAGATCTGCTTGCATTGGGAAGCCGCTGTCAAGGTGGGGATACAACATTTCGAGACAGAAAGGACACGTCTAAGAGAGGGAAAATGGTAGGCAACAATATCCTAGGAGACAACACACTTTTCAAGATCTTCGAAGAGGGGCCCCATTTGGATCTGCTGCATTTATCAACGGACTTGTACATCCAGGACTGGCTTGTACAGTAATGAGAAGAGTCTCACTGGATGAAAACGTCGTCATCGAACTCGATGGACAGCTTTGGGCAAGTTAAATGCATTTACAGAAAATTTATCACACTGTAACTGTATCGATAATATTATTGCCCGAGTCTCAAGGATGATCTATACTTTATTCTGAAATTTCATATCATCTTGATAATGTTATAAACCAGCTTCTTATATAGAAGGCGTTTATTGATCTTTCGTACAACTTTTTCTGGTAATTTTTTGAAACCACCGCCTTTCATTCCCCTGTGTAATGAGATAAGGATTTCGATTAGGTAACGCTACGGCGCAATTAAAAGATTTTGTACCTCAAATAAAATTTTCAGGTCGCTGATCATCTCTGGTTTCTTTGAATGCTGAAATTTGAATTTTACTCTTTAGACCATTATTTCATTGTAATTATCGCAAGGTGGGGATTCTGCCAAATCGGAGTTAACCTATTTCCTTCCTCTCACTCTCAGCAGGACAGAAAATACTCCTTTTGTTGATGCTGCTTCATGAGACGTCATGAAAGCGATACGGTTGAGTGATGTTTGTTCTTTCGAAATTTGTTCGTGACCCTGACCAGCAAGACACCAAGAAAATCAGGTAAGAAATTGGAGGCTTCTTGAATTATACTTAATAATCCCAGAATGTTTTGATATTTGCATTAGAATTTCGTTTTCCTTGCTGATAATTGGAGGGTTGTTGTAGATATCTGTACTTTAGTATGCCTACACAAGTACATGTGTGTTAATACCTCGTCGTGTTTGTATGTTTATGTACCACAGTAAGAAGCCAAGTCATGCTGTAGAACTTAATCTTAACCTCGCATTTTGTTTTAAGGGTATTTTTGTCTGATGAATAAAAATATTATGTGTTAGCTTTTAGAACCGCTTGTAAGCGAGTGGTTTCGAACATTAAATTCAAAGGAGAAATTTGTTTGAGGCGTGTCGCTTGGTCTCCTACATGCCCAAATAGGCCCACTGCATACATTTCTTGACTGGATACCAATATGCCGATATGAAGATAACCCCTGTCCTCCTCAAGAATTTGTGATAGCAAGGCCTTAGGGAGTCAGCGTAGGCCCGCAGTTTGAAAATAGCAGCTAGGCAAGGAGACCAAAAATTCCTTGACAAAATTTAGTCGTGACACAAAGAAGTCGGACGTAATGGAAATCCGGGGCGCCATGTTTAGTCGAGTTTCGCGCCGGGATTCAAACTATGAACTTCTGCATTGTAATAATTATTTAGAAGTCTAGAGATTCAATCTAATATAAAAACGAAAAAACCTAGTTGTACAGTGCCGTTCTTCAGTAACAGCAGTGTAACAGGTCATCGATTGTCAAGGCTTCGCTTGGTCTGTTATTAGGTAGGGGGCCTTTGGCTCCAAATAGTAGGTCGATTCACTGTACCATGACATATCTTGACACAACTTTAGCACTCGAGAATACATAAAACTTTCATTAAAGAGGAGCCAGTTTAGCGCGTCTAGCCCCTTCAGTCACAACTAATATTCTGATCCGGTCCTCGGCTTCCCTCGCCCCAAGATGTCTGCTCGACACATCAGGTTATACGATATTGCTTTAGTATCATAACTGCACACTCATGTTGTTTTCCAAGACCTCTGTTGGGCATATAAATGCTTATTTTGAGGACACCAAAGTGGTATCTTACGTTACTGGAAAGCCTTTAATGACGACAGCTGTAGGCAGTGGCGCTATTGTAGGCTACCTTGCATCCCCTATGAAATAGGATTACTCTTCTGCACTTCATGGTAGTTGTGGATTTAGTGAGAGGCAAAGGTGTTAATGGGAATAAGATTCTAGGAGAAGGGCCCATGATCAGTTGACAGAGGAGTTGAATTATACAATTCCAATTGAACAGAAGGGTAATT
The DNA here is from genome assembly GCA_010016065.2 of Carybdea cf. marsupialis auct. non (Linnaeus, 1758). Taxonomy (NCBI): domain Eukaryota; kingdom Metazoa; phylum Cnidaria; class Cubozoa; order Carybdeida; family Carybdeidae; genus Carybdea; species Carybdea cf. marsupialis auct. non (Linnaeus, 1758). The sequence continues at coordinate 14,183 of JAAAKL020000595.1, forward strand.
GCTTACTTGATGTTTAAACCCGAGAGATGGGACAGAAAGAACGAAGAAGATGATGATGATGTTTATATTGACATATATCCGGAACTTTAACAACAACAACAACAACGTGAACTTTCCATTTACAATTTCATAGTGGCTTGAAATTAGCATATAGCATTTGGTATTTGTAGGCCTATATATACGATAAAAGACGACAAACATGCTTTATCAAATTCATAAACCAATATGAAAAGATAACCCTGTTACATTTTACTAGTGCTTTTAAGAAATTGTATCTCCAATTTGCCAAATACAAGCTCTATAAATTAACCACAACATTCTTAACATCAAGTAATGCAAGTGCTCAATAGGGTTTACTGCAGCCAATCTCACTTCCCTAAAAAATAATGGTGGGTCTGATTTTCCCCAGATGTTCTCTTTCAGTCATTAAAGGCTGTTTTAATGTACAGCCACATTTGACTGCTATTGAAGACTGCAACAATATTCAAGAGTACTCAATGAAAAATGCTACAGAGGTCTAAATGCAACTAATGAGGGATGGCGCCACAATTTTTATGGTGGGGCTAAGATTGTCGAAAGACTTGATGCCCATCATGTTTGGGTGAGGAAGAAAATGTTTGGTTTCAGAGGCACCCAAGACAGCTGGAACAGGACATTCTGAGTGATGATGATGATGATGATCATCATCATCATCATGCTGTTTAAAGTCTCTTGTTTCCCTTTGCTGGGGCTTGGACAGTAGTATGGTTACCCATATCCATTTTTGCCATATGTTCCAAATCATCAGCCATATCCTGGAACAGGCAACTGGCATATAGGTCCTCCTTGATTGTGTCTTCCATGTTTTCCCGGGTCTTCCTCTTCCAGCTTTGCCTTCAACATGCATGTCCTGGCACCATTTTGTCCATGGCTCATCTTTGTGGATATGCAATCACCATCTGAGGCTTTTGTGTCAGATTATGCTATCCAGGCTTGGTATTCCAAGACTGCTCTATGAAAATGTTGTGTATGCAGATCAGTCTACATATGGCTCAATCGTTTCACAGCAGGGGAGAATGCTCATCCTTTTTCAGTGCCCAACAGTCTCTTGCATACATGAGCACAATTCAAACACAGGTTGTGTAAATATTACCCTTGGTCTGCAGTGTGAGTGGTCTGCATGTGAGTAGGGGGTGCTACTCCCCCAACTTGCTCCAGGCTGACTGGCACCCAGATGTAGTGGTGGAGAGGCCTCCACCTCATGCACTGACTATGACACCAAGGTAGCAATACTGCTCCACAGCCTCTAGTTGGTGATTGTCAATCACAGTGTATCTAAAGAGGCAGCTGTCTACTAGTTCTGATTTGCCCTTGCAGCATTTGCACCTGAACATGGGGCATCCGTTCAGTACCACTGCATGACTTGTGTACCCCTTAAGAGCATCCTGAACAGTAAATAGAGTTACTACCCACTCCTTTCTGGTATACTCTGCAGCACCATCTACCAGTATCCTTCAGGACATCCAGGTCTTTCCCACCACATGTTACCTTTTTTCTTATTCATGTTGACATACCGTCCCTTATTTTCTGTGTGATTTTTCAAGGCTCTCAATCTAGATGTAAGGAGTTCTGTGTGGTTCAATATTATCACCAGATCATGTGTGTTCAGTAACTCCCAAAGACTTCCAATACAGAACTGTCTTGATAGTGCTTCCGGCACAGTTAAGAAAAGAAGAGGGCTCAGTACTGACCCCTGGTGCACCCCTACCTTGACATCAACAGACTTTTGCAGCTCAACACATGGCTTTCACTACACTACCAAGCCACTCCTCAGCTGCAACACTTCTCATTTCCCATCACAAGACTTTACAAGGAGTTTTGTCAAATACCCTTTTAAGATTGATAAAAGAGAAGTAGATATTCCAGTTCTTGGTAATGTAGTTCTCTTGGATCTGTGAGAATAAAATACATCATTGGTGCCCCTGCCTGGCATGATGCCAAGCTGCATCTCATTGATGTATACCATTCCTCAGATGCATTTCTCCACAATTCTCTCCAGAGCCTTCATCACTTGGTCAAGCAGCTCAGGTAGTGTTGCTGCTACCCTTTTTTCCTGGCCTTACTGTCCAAAGACATGATGCTTTGGTCATACTAACACATTCTCAATGAAGACATCCACATTTTGTCTTCTCAGCTGTTTTGCTAGCCTAAAGATATTGCCCTGGTTGCTTCTGCAATTCTTGAATTCGTGTTCTTTCTACCCTCTTCTTTGCAACAAACAGCAACTTTTCTGCTTCTCTCTTTGCTTCAAGATTCAGCTCCTTACTGCCCCCATTCTTCCATTCCTTCAAGTGTTATTTTCCAAACTGCAGCATTGACTTCATTGGTCATGAAGTGTTTCATTCAGTGTTTCTAAGAACTTTGGTGTTCTATCTCTTAGCTCACAGGGTTGCAGTTTAGGTTGTATGGGCGAAATGTCACTATAAGGTCACCAACCAGAAGTTGGTGTTGTGTTTCACATTCTTCTCCCAGTATTACCTTGATGTTCTTTGCATTCACAAGTTCATTTCCCAGAGTAGGATATAGTCAATTGAGCTGCTGTGTCCCCTGACTAGTATATCACAAGACATATGTCAAGATTTGTTTAGGAGTTGCCAACTATCAGATTGTAGGTTGCAGCAAACTCTTAAAGTTCTCTTCCCCTCCATATTGTACTTTCTAATGTCATAGCTTCCATGAATATCTTCATAACTTTCAGAATCATTGTCCTATGTGTCTGTTGAAGTCACCACATATGATGGTAGTTTTCTGATCATGGATCTTTGAGACTGCTTGGCAGGTTGTCATAGAACTCATCCTTAGAAGCCTTATCAAACCTCACACAGGGTGCATGCACTGACAGTATGGTGACAATTGTCTTGCCTTGACAAAGCTTCATGGCGAGGATTCTATCTGGCACCCTGCTAATGTCAAACACCTTCTGGATCCATTTCGCTGCCAGGAGCATCCCAACCCTGCTAGTACATTGCCAGTTTCCCATCCAGAACAACTTGTATCATATATATTTTCCAAGTGCTGACCCTCCTCCTCATCAGACATCTTGAAGACAACAGATACTGATTATTCTTCTCAAGACTGCTTCTACCACTTTACTTCCTCCAACTTTCATAGTGCCAACATGAAGAGTAACAATCTGAAATGTTTGGTTCAGGGTTTCACTTAATGTTCATCAGACAGTCCTGCTCCAACCAGCCCTACTGTTAGCAACACCAGGAGACCTCCTGGTCCCATCACTGCAATCTTTACTTGGAACTACTGTATGACTATGTTGAGGCTGGTTTTTATGGCCAGATACCCTTCCTGTTGCCAACTTGCTGTTTGGCAGCTGAGTCTAGAAGACTCTAATGTTCTATCCTAGCCTTTCTCAGGCAAGGTAAAATTGGCAAGGCAACAGTTGGTTTGATGTTAAAGTGTCTGTCTTCTAGACTTTGCCTCATAGAGTGCCTGGGCATGTCCACATGCTGGTGGACCTGCACACTGCATGCCTAGGGCTCTGTGTGCTCCAAGGCCCCTCACAAATCAGCTGGGGGGCATAAGACACCCAGTATATGTGATGTACCACATGGATGCAACATAACAGTTTTGATTGAATGGAATGTGAGACCATTAGGGAGGACTTATGCACTTGGCCTCCCACACTAGGAGCTAGGTGGTGGCTGCAGCTGGAAGTGAGAGGCATGCAATCACGCAACTAATTACCCTATGATGCAGCACTACACACTAAGCACACATCACCATATCAATAAGCATTAGGTTGATAGAATATATACATCCTTCCTTGCTAGCCTTTTCATCCCTCCAATTATTCAACACTTCTCATGTTTCAGCAACTTTTTCTAATATCTGTCTTTTGATTTGATTATGTTTAGGAAGTGATGCACAATCCTTTTGTGTAACCCAACAGGATGTATTTTATAGTACCTTGAGCATAAGTAAAAGTTTATATGATAATGTTGCCTTTAAAGCTTACCCCATTCATAGTAAAACCAGTAAGAATGATGTATTTGATGAAGCTTCATAACAGCAAACATTATAATCATAAAATTAGTTTAGCCAAAATGTGTGGTGGGGCATAAATTTCCAGCCCCTCAGTGGAACCATGCCTGCTAACTGCTATCCTATTGCTATTATTTGCTCCGTACACAAATCCTCGTCCATGCTAATCAAAATGTTTGAAAATGATATTTATTGGCCATGATTGCAAAGCAGACTGTGGCAAAATCAAATGATGATTATCTATTCAATAAGCTCAACCATATATGAAACAAAGATAGTAACATATAGCTATTGACGTGACATCTGAGTGTGCAGACGAAGTCTAACTAACATTACATTGCTTAAGCGATTTGATTCATAAAGTGATAACATTTGTACATATGCTGTCAGGGTAACCAACATCCAGGAAGGAAACTTGAGAGTTTAAGACTTTGTATTTGCATTGTTCGCGGGGGCTTGGGGGGCTTAATGTCCCTTGAGAAATGCTACATGGGGGCTCAGCTGCCTCTGAAAAATCATCCTTGTTGTTTTAGGCAAGCTGCTCTTATTGTTTTCAACTTGTTATACAGTATTTAGTAGATATGTCATTTTCATCACTTGTCAAAAGTGTCGTGAACTGCTTGATGAATTCATCTTAAGATAATTTGTAAGAAAGAACACTTTTAGGTTGTCCAAATATTGGAAATCCAAGGACTGAACAATTTTATTATGGTGTCACTATTATTATTGACCTATAATCTGTTAGGTTTGTTGGCTAGCATTTGTTTTATACAGGTGCAACCCGTAGTAGCTTACACAACACAGCTTCCTATATCCGAGATAAGACTATAAATGTTACCAATGTTCTATTTGCAGCATTTTCTGTTGGTTTACGACGTTTACTAATGACCTTTGTTTTCCAGATCTTGAACCAGTGGTGTATCCTGTAATTTTTTAAGAGGGGGGGAGGGGGTATTTTACTAATCACGTAGATGATAGAAGGCTAGGCATGTTTCTAGTAGATTATAACTTCATGTGTACATACTTTGCCCAATAAGCCAGCAGGTTTACTTTTACAGATGAAAAACTGGGCCACCGTGGTCTAGTGTACAAGTTCCTGACCTTCAAATCAAGAGGGTCAAGAAGGTGAGAGTTCAAATCCGGGAAGGGCCAATTTGTGACGTCAGGAAGGGCATTCAGTCTTAAAGTGCTCTATGTTCCAGTAACAAGTCCCATGTATATAGGCACCATCAAACCCCATGAACGAGGAAAATGTTGTTAAACAAAGAAAAAAGCAACAACCCCCCCTCCAAAAAAACCCCCAGAACTGTCTGAATCTAAAATGCCAAGCATGACAGCTACATAAAATGTTACTGAAATATGTTAATGCAGACCTAAGAGCCAAATTGGTTTAAGACATTAAGATATTCCTAGCAATGAGCTTACTGGGCAGGGCAGTAGCAGCTTGGGGTAAAGGAGACCTTTGCTAGACCCCCTAGGAAATTTCAAAGATGTATTTTTTTAGCATAAAAACTAACACAATTGATCCTGAAACATTTATTTTAGATAAAACTATGAGTATAGTAATAATTTTGCTGATGCTATTATAAAGAAACATGGCATAATTATGGACAGATCGTTTGGCAAGGTTCTTGTCTGATGATATAATAATAACTACTTTATGTTTAAACAGAACCATCGCAATCAGTGCTCCCCCAGTTTAGCTAAAGCTTTGTCCACCTCCAAGGCATGCCAAGCTGTTATTGCAATCACTAGGATACAGGCTTAGACACAATGAATGTTTTGTTTACCCCCACGTTGTGCAGGCCCTGTGGTAATTACTCCCCCCCCCCTATTTGACAGTTCTGCTACCTGGGTGTTTTATAATTTCAGGCCATTGAGCCCTCAAGCTGTTTCATCATCTTTTTGATGTTTATTTAATATGACTGAATTTAGGGTTGGGTTATTTTTGCTGTACCATCATTGAATTTATGCTAATTTATTGTGACAACATATTGGTAGTAGGAAAAGAAACAGATTTTTACATGATCTGTGACTTATAAGAAGGATACAAATATTATAGGAATGATAATTTATCATGCGTTGTAAGATACTTTGCAATCTTTATAGAAAGGAATTCACGAATTTCTATTGTTTCATCAACTACCTACGTTTAATTCCTTGTTACTGATTGGCCTGCACAAGGCAGCTTTTGTCAAGCTATAAATTTATGGATCTGGTGGATATCTTTTTGTTGATGTTTTCTAGTGCCTTTTAGGTTCAAATATCACAGATATACTTTGATAATACTCTAAAATTGCTCTATCAATGCCGTCCTATTTGTGACCATTTAGGCCTGCAGAACTGCTTACATTTATAAACAAATATGTGAAATGCTCTTTAAAGTAGAAATTGGGGTTGTATTGCAAAGTTACAAGCTCAATCAGATCTGATTACCTTCTGACAAACATGATCATGGATACCAAGATCATGCACCTGATGCCAGTTGAGAAAATGACACTGTTGGGTTACTTCCATTTTAACAACACTTTTGTAAAAACACAAACAGAACAATATGTAATGTCTCCGTTTTCCTAATGGTACATTTGAACCTGTGTCTTCAACATGGCCAGAAATAGCAGTTTGTGCATGTACTGGTCCAATTTAACACCAAATGAAGTGCCTAGGATATGATGAACATCTTTTTTGTGCTCATGTGGTGTGTAGATCATGTCTTTTGATTTTTGATATTTGATTTGTGATAATTAATCTTTTATATTTGACCTTTGATATTTGATCTTTGATATTTGATCTTTGATCTTTGATCTTTGATATTTAAACTTTGATATTTAATCTTTGACCTTTGATCTTTTGAAAATATTTAGTAAATAAACGGCATTTTGTGCCCCATTACCACCCAAAAATTAGCCTCTGTTGTATAAATAAAGTCTTATATTGGATTGTGCCATCCCTGAAGTTTGCCCATGGTTGTTCTTTGCAGTAAGAACAGTTAGGCGTGATGAATGTTAATTTCCTGCTGCAGTCCATCAATGCTATAGAATATATGCAAACAACATTATTTACATATACTGGCTAGTCACATTTGCAAATTTGTTGACACATCGTCCCCCTGTGATCTGAAGAAGGTATTTCTTTCTTTTTGTTAGACCCTCTACCTTAATAGTGGGCTGTAAGAAGTAAATGTAATGTCGTTCATTTTATGATAGGTTACATTGGCATATACAAAGAGAATGTAAGAACTATTGTAAGATTAGAGCAGCAAGTTTTGAAAAAATAAATTGTTCAGGTGGGGATCATGTCTCGTATTGGGCCTTCTACCTCATCTACCCCTTGCCACCAAAGAATACACTGTCAGAGTCGTAGCCAAAATCGAATGCCTATAAGAGAAAGGAAAATGCAACTGTTGATTTTTCGTAACTTGTTAAGGGACTGTGAGTCCATAAAATTATGGTAAGGAGATAACCATTTTTAAGTAAATTTAAGAGATAACAAGAGTGAATAACCAGTTTAAGAGCCACTGGAGGTTTTCTGCCTTGAGAGGGCTGGAACTCACCAGGTATTTGTTAGAAGGGTCATGCTGCACAGGTGAAGCTTGGACAGTAAAGCAGACAAGGTTAGGAGCAATCATTTGAGAATCGTCAGTTAGATATGTGATGTCATCTTAAAGAACAGAGAGTCTTCCACATAGTGAAGGGGGCGTTTTGGCCTAGATAGCATCGGGAGCTACACAAGATGATGCACAGGGAGGTGTTTTTTGGATAGTTAATGGTCGTCTAGATTGATGAAAATAAAACTGCATGAAATAGCAAAACATTGTAGTACTGAAAAGCTTTTTTCGTCAGACAAAATCGTCCGAATTGGAATTGAGAAGAAGTCAATGGAAATTATACCCAACTGTGCTTTGAAAGTAGCCAATCAGAAGTCTGATTGCTAGATTGGTGTTGTTTTGACCAATTAGTGTCAGTGGAACAGTGTAATACAACACAATTGTAATACAACATCATGCTGTACCTTCTCTTTCATCCCCATGTTGACTTAGCAATAGTCCTTTTCATTCAATATTGCAGGTGAGCATATTATGGCATGTTATGCAATAAATATCAGTTATACATTGTAGTGAAGCATTTTGTTGAGTATTGGAGCATCTTTGAGATCAGCGAGGTTCCACTTCGCTGTGATAGTTCTTCCGCGGGACATGAGCTTCAACCTTCTTACTTCTTGCAACCTCTTTTTTACATTTTATAGTCGTCTTTATATCTTGTGATATTTCATATAGCCAGGTTTCGGCTGTTTTTGGCGCCTTTGCTTCTAAATATCAATTCTTCTGTATCATGAGGTATCCATAATTTGTTTTTGTTCGGAATCCAAAAGTTTCTTCTGTGTTTTGACTGCTTTTAAGCATTATTGCCCTTGTTTAAAATCTGTAGTTTTGTCGCATACGTGTTACAGTTCATAGTGGGAATTAAGTTAACATTCACTTCTCTTCTAAATCCTTACACCAGTGCGTAGTTGATTGAAGTACCAAGATTCAGGAATGTTTATAAAAGAATGTAGCTGCCATGATGCTCTTCGTGATTGACTGTCATTACTTGTGCAGTTATTATCTTTTTTTTTAAATGGCCAACATTTAAAATGCACTGTAATGTTTGATAAGCTGTTTCACGAACTTTAGGCCGCTTAACGGCCAGATTTCTTCCGGTGTATGTTGCCAGGTATGCCAAAGAGGCATAGCTCAAAAGGTCGGAACTCTATGATGTTGCTTTCAAAGTTTAGAAATGCACACCTTCGAGAAGGTAGTTACAGACACCAATAGTTGTACAGTTTTCTTTATGAGTTGTAGATATACACTGGAATAGTTCAGACAAAAAGTCAAATATCTCATTTCATGCCTGAGGTGAATTTTGCGCAATTTATTTGCTTATTCTTCTGTCACAATTGAATTATGTGACGTTTAGTTCTTTGCAGCGTGGACACCTTCTAAAAAATTGTGGAATAGGATGTTACTTGGTTGAAATGAAAGCTAAAGGTAGTTTCGTACTTGACCCACGGCTATAGCGAGAGCCCATATTGGGTATATAAAATTTGTCATGGATTTACATGGATCGTGGTGGAGCATGGGAGGGGTTGGTTAAACGAGCGTTGCACATTGCGACGAAGGTCGTCAAAAATCTTGTCATGTCATGGTAACGCAGCATTTATACCCCTTTCTTGAAAGATTACAAACAATTGCATCTTCTTGAAGTAGCATACAACTAGAGGAAAGGTAGAAGGGACACTAGAGCTGTTGGTGCATTTTCTTTGCTCATTACCGATATTTTGACTCGGAGAAGGAAACTAGCTCTCCATTTACATGATCCCAAAACAAGGTTATCAGATTGGCTATGCGACACATTGATAAAGCAAAGAGTTCGAAATGAGGTAGCTTGCCTAGGAGTCGAGTAAATCGCAATATATGGCTGACAAATTACGTGCGATATCAAGAACAATGAGACATTCCTGAATTGTGGCCTCGAGCAGTATAACATGTACATTGAGTTTTTGAGAGATAGACAGTGCATTTCCACAGCTAGAACAAAATGTTGATGAGAAATTCAAATTCAGCCTCATAATGTAGGCGAAGCTAGTGGTGCAATGAATCTATGACGAATTCTTTGACGATTCTTTGACGAAAGAGATCATTCTCGCCGTCGTGTCTTGAAGTGTTATATATTACTTTAGCAACTGGGAGGAGTTAATTGTCGGGAGGAATCATCGTAGAGGAAAAATTAAAATCTAGTTTCATCGATTATTTTACAACGGCACTTTAGAACTTTTTTTAGAGGGAGCTAAATAGAACGAGGCGCTTCTTTAAAAATGGTATTTTGACATGACATTGTTCCTTTTCAGTGGTTACACACGGTAATCTAGATAACATTTCGAACTAACAAGATTGTTTAGGACATTGACCGTAAAAGGGCGCATGTGTCATTGTTGACGATAAAAGGACACGTGTATCATTGTTGGCCATAAAAGGACACATGTATCGTTATTGACTATAAAAGGACACATGTATCGTTATTGACCATAAAAGGGCACATGTATCGTAATTGACCATAAAGGGACACATGCATCGTTATTGACCATCAAATGACACATGTATCATTATTGACCATAAAAAAACACAATTTTTATTATTGACCATAAAAAGACACATATATCATTATTGACCATAAAAGGACACATGTATCATTATTGACCATCTCTGATAGTGAAATATATGCCGTAATTTCTATGCTTTGATTATTCCATTCTTTTAAATTTTGAAATGTAAAAGTACCCGCACTTTTTTTTGGATATGCAGCTCTTATCCAAGGGAGACATTCATTAGAATGTTTGATTAAATATTGCTTAGTTGGTTGTGGTTGCTGATAGATTGATATATATCATTCCTCCAAAATTTAGTAGACTGAGCTTTCTATTCTTTGAAAGTGGAGTTGGAGAATTGTATAGTATTAAATTATTGTGTAATGTTATTTAATAGCATGTTTAAGTGTTAATTTTTTGTCTCCTGGAATGTTTAGAAGTCTCGTGCTGTATTTTCCGATTTCCTGTTTTGGTTTATTTATTGGTTATAGGCAGGCTTCTCAACGTATGTATTTTGTTATCAGGCTACCGGTTTACGGCTTGTGTAGGATGTCTTTTCAGAGTTCCTTTTCATTTATTGGAATCTTTCCAGTGACTACTGTTTGTGTGAGTTCTGAAGCATGACGCTGCTTCAGATTTGTCAGTTGTCCAGACCAAGTTACTCTCTTCGAATAAGTTACACCAGAATAAACTTTCAAGCAACTATCTCAAGGCTCATAAAACTCCAGCGCGCGGGTGCTTGCGCACTTTCGGCACCTGGTAGGACTTTAAGACGACGTCAGCCTTACTTTGGTGTGATCAGAATGTGTTCTCGCCCCTAGCTCTTTGCAAGGGTGGATTTAATGCTAAGGTGTTGTGTGTGGCCTACATAAAATATGAAGACCGGAAGGTAACCTGTAGGAAGGCATGGAGAGTTCGCTATGTGTCCGTAAAATGTGTATAGCGCAACATTGCTAAAGAGATGATGCTCGGTTTTGATGTTGGAATTTGTAATGGCAAAACCCTTTAATTTTAATTTTCTTGCGCATAAACAAGAGTGAGTTAAATTATTGTACAAAAGTAGTACCTCATTCTACTTGAATGTTTGAATTCTGATTACAGAAGATCATGGAACTTTATGGTATATTATGAAACAGTCTGAAATCTGAAGGACTGTGCCTCAGTGTCATAGAATTTTGTATTTTAAATACAAAGATGGTTCTAGAAGGCCCTGGATAGTTTCGGGAAATACAGAAATGTGAATAATGATGTACAAATTGTCTTATATGATGGATAATTGGCACTGATATTATTATATTTTTGTTCTATTTTGGATATTTTGAAGTTTTCCACCAACGTGTTTCCATCTGTTGATAAGTAACATTCCACTGCTAGTAGTGTGAGGGGTTTCTGAGTATTACAATGGGTGAATCATTATCGAAAAGGTATATACAATATAATATGATGCGCCTTAGGCACACCAGTGAAACTTTTACCATGAAGCCAGAGGACAGAGAATTCTCAGACAGTCAAATACCCAATTATTGTTTTTGAGTAATATGAATGAAGACAAAAGTCTTGACTGGGTGCTTTAAAGTCTGTATTGAATGACAAATGATATGTTTTGCATTCTGGTGAAAGAGAAATTATAGTGTTGAGCGGGTGGTGGATGTGAACTAAATAGCTTTGCGTTCCAGGCCTGTGGGCGACAAATGTTTGTTGCTTTCTTTTTAAAAGGGGTTTGAGTGGTAGCACGGTAAACAAAACGTCTTAGGGCGTAGCTGAATGTCGAAAGTTGCGCTTTTGTATAAGGGCTTTAAGGGAAATTCAAGACCAGAATCGATTATTGACAAAGCATGTAGGGAGTATATGTAGAATAGATTCTTATTAGAAAGGAAGAAGAAAGGTCGATAAAAGATGAGCAGAAGCGCGAATTAGGTGGGAGGGGGACAAATATTAGGGGGAGTATTGAACCTAGATCCTTTTTCCTGTCGGAACCTTATGGATTATTGTTTAAGATTTTTTTATGGTTTTCGTTTTTCATATTTTTATTAGCACCAACTCTTATGGTATCGAATTGACATGTTTTGTTATGACCTTAGAATTTCAAGAAGTTACGTGAGTTACTCAACTAGGAATCATGACAGATTATGTTGAAGCCAGTCAAACCTACGTTGATTCGTATGCGGTCTATCGAAGAGGGCTTCTGGAGCAGCAGCAGGTATGGATGGCCACCAAAGTTATACCAGATATGAAGAAGAACTCGAGCGTTGGAAAGGAGGACACACTGAACATCCTTGCGTTTGGCTCAGGGTTTGGTGAAGTAGATGTGCTTTTTTTAAAGGAACTGAAGAAGCAATTTACAGAAAAGGAAGGGTCAAAAATTGTGTACACTGTGGTGGAAAGAAACGAGGAGTTTGTACGCATATTTAAAGATCGAGTTAAAACTCACGGAGATGAACTGAAAAACGTCGAGTTTGTGTGGGTTTTGCAAACATGTGAAGAATTCTTATCTGCGGGGGAGTTTGTTGCAAACAGCTTTCATATTGTACATTTCCTGCATGTGTTGTACTATGTTGATGTTCCAACTGTTTTAAAGCAATGCATGGCCAGGTTGCTATCATCAAGCGGTTGCCTCTTCATGGTCGTGCAATCACCTGGTAGCCTTTACTCGAAAAACATCTACAGGTACGATGGCAAGATAGATGGGGCATGGGTCAATGTTAAATTGGTAACGGACAAGGATTTAATTGCTCTAGCAGAAGAGAACCAGTGGCGAAATGTGTCTTTTAATGGAGACCGGAAGATGGATATTACAGATATATTTCAACCAAACTCACCTGAAGGAGGGATGCTGATCGACTTCTTCTTTCATTCCGACAACCTACCAGCTCGTTTAGAAGCAGCTCAACTGCAGGACATTAAGGATTTCTTTAAAAGCAATAGCGTGAGTGAAAGTGTGGCAGGTAGCTCAAGATCATTTGCAAATGCTGACGAAGGAATAGTGCTCTATTATAAATCGTAAACGAGTAGGTGCTGTTTTCCTTATAGTCTTGAATATTAAATGTGAAGTATGTTTTTATAGGTGAATGGGCATTTGTGAGCATGGAAATTGAGATAAGTGTTGTCATCAGAAAGAAATTATGGATCTCACGCATTTCAAAGATTCCTTTTCCAGGCTGTTTATCTCTGTTTTCCTTATATTTAGAGATAAGATCAGGGAGGTCGCTGGTCGTAGTTGCCAGCAAGATGATTTCTCACGCTAAGGGTGGGTGTGACGCTATCCCGTGTCAAATTTGACCACCTACTCAGTATCGCTGTTACTTCTGGCACTGACCCACCTATGGATGGGATGGCGAGAAAAACCTTTGCACCAATACTTTCATCGAATTCCTAGATCTACGATTCCATTCCAGGATCAGTTAACCACCGTGTCATTCAGCGTAGTGATTAAAAATGGCATGGTTCGGTTCTGTTTTAACAAATTGTTAGTTCTTATTGTCGAGGATCATTCGTTGTAATATATAAAGGACTATACATTTTTAATACCCACAAAATTGGCAGATTTCTGCCATCTCCCCCGGAAAGACAATATCTATTGTTACAAGGCACTACCCCCCTCCTCGATGCCATGATGTCCAGAAGGTCGAAGGCCCAAATCTGAGCACATGGTTGGCAGCGGGAATCTGAGTATCAAATGAGAAACTCATGTCAAGGTTTTAAAGTAACGGGACCAATAAGTAAGCGAGAACTATTAAGGGGCAAGGGCACTGGCCTTAAATACCTTTGGTGGTTTTCGAGAAAGTAAGATTGAAATTTGGCACAACTGCTGAAAAAGAGACTGTTTCCTTGAGATCAGTGGGGTCATAAAAGACCTTTTGGATAAAATATATCTGCACATTTTGAGCTTGTTTACCAGTTGCCATAAATTTGATACGAGGATACGCCAAGATAAGGCACACACTTTGTATGCCACCAAACCCTTTGTTTATTGATTTGTATATTAAGTGTTTTTTACTGTTTATTTTGTGTAGGTTTAGCGGGGGTCCCCTGTTGATGAGGGGGCTCGACTTGACTACATATCCATCACTATATCCGTTCTGTAACGGTTTAAGATTTTTATTTTCAGGAGAAAAAATTAGTTGGGCTGCGGTAGAAACTTTAGTTATCATCTTCTTGTGAAACAACGTGATTATAAAACGTGTTATTGTGACTTAATTTGCTGCTGTCTTATATTTGGGTATGTGGTTTATGGGATGGTCTTCGTTAATCAGAAATGATGGTTTAAAGATTATGCTTAAATGCGAGATTGATAGTCTTCTTTCTGTCATGGCGTTCTCGTGGCAGTGAGGATGCTTGTTCATGTGTAATGTCTTAATAGATCTCGACAGATAACATATTTACACGTCATTCGCTTAGCATCGAGAAGAAAGATTTCAATTATTAACTTTTAAAAGGATCCTGGAGTAGTGGAATAGTACATATGTTACCTTCGAAGTGAGGTTAACAAATTTTTCTGCCTTCTAGATCATTTCAAAGCTTGAGCTGATATATGATAGAAGTGTTGGTCTGCACATAAGTGTTGAAATTTCGGTCGTGGAACTACCGTTTCCTTATGACAAGTTATCTTGCTTTTCTAAATATTTTTCAATTTATCTAGTGGTATCGACGTGAGCAACATGTGTTATGGGCATACGCAGTTCCTCTTTATTAGCCTTTCCACACTGTGGACCAACATCAGACGAACTAAATATTTAGGTCATCTGTTTTAGATCGTCAGGGTGGATATGGTACACGACCTAAGAGACAAGTCAAGCGACTTTTAAGTCGATGAAAATTACTTCGTCAATGTATAAACGGTGAGTAGACGATCTCCAAGCGATGGTCTTTCAGTCGATCTAAATTCAGGACACAGAGAGCACAACAGGGAGATTATTTTGCAGAGTAAACGAGAGGAGAACGGAGTCGTAAAGGACCAAGAATAAACAAATAGCGACAGCAATTTTTTCAACTTTCAATGTGCGTCACTAAAAACCCACACGCAGATTTAGGTCGACCAACTTGACTTCGTGCGTCTGTTGGATGAACCAAATTGGACGATCTAAATCGCTAAATTTTTAGATCGTTTCCGTTTCCACACTGACGGTCTATAGCGATGAAATAGAACTTAGATCGTTTGTTCAACAGTAGAAACGGTAATTATTGCTCTGGGGACTTATTTAAAAAGTGTCAAAGAGCCAATAAAAACCTCGAGGGGTGCCGAAGACATCGAAGTTAGACTTTGTTAAATTCGTTACATTCAGTTTAAAAACCATGAGAATAGAGTACATAAATTTTATGAGGTTAGTATATGTCTGTGAGCACTTGCTTTATCACATGCATAGTTAACGTTACAAGACATGCCGTCTTATGACGATGAAAACGTGTAAAAGAATTTCAGCAAAATACGTGGGAAGAATGTAGACACGAAAATTTTAAGTTCGATCGTGATTCACAACAACTTTCTTCCGCGCTCTGTTTCTCGATCAGAGGCTCTAGTTGAGCCGTGAGCTTGATACTGAAGATACCTCAAGTGAAGAGTAAAACCATCAAACAGGCTCTAGTAAAGGGTAGATGGGGCATATGTATATCACCTTACAACTTGGCCCGGCAGTTGAGTAACAGTAATGTCATTCCACTTTGTAGTTTGAATTTAACGGGAATTGATTCCTGGATGCAAAAAATACCGATTCGTACCTAAACTTTTCATTTTAAACCAATGCTATGCCTACGCCCAACCGTACTTCCTACCTCTCTCCGTATGTTGCCCCCTGTTGTACTGTTCTCAAAGTGTTTTTGTGGAAGTTGGGTGAAAACGTATTCACGGGTTTGTAAAACGTTCACCACGTGAGATTGACCTTGAAAAGGATTTGAAGGATGGAATAATCCATTTTTTAATTGCTAATTCCTAAACTGTAAACGGATGATATTACTGTTGTCTAGTCACTTTTTAAGCGCTATTAAATGGTATATAGCTTAGAAGCTTTTGTGTAAAACTGATCGATGGAATTGCGGATAGTCCCATTATGAGAGATTGCTTTTTAAGTCACCATTTTGGTTGAGTTTGATGGTATTGATGGACCAGACTACGGATATCAATCGTTGACTGCAGTACAATCGTAAGTATCCCCGGCAAGATCAAGCAGAAAATCGACTTGGGAAATCCTTTAAACTTCCCTTTCTCTGGGTATTAGCACTGGCGCATCAGGCCACTCAGGAAGTCATGTCCATCCGGCCTCTTAGAAAGTTGTGACCATCTGGCCACTCGGAAAGTCGTGTATATCAGGCCTCTTGAAAAGTCGTGTCCACAAGACCACTTGGAAAGTTGTGTCCATCAGGCCTCTTGGAAAGTCGTGTACATCAGACCACTTGAAAAGTCGTGTCCATCAGGACTCTTGGAACGACATGTCCATCAGGCCACTTAGGACATCATGTCCATCAGGACTCTTGATATGTCATGTCCATCAGGCCTCTTGGAAAGTAGTGTCCATCAGGCCACTTGGAAAGACGTGTCCATCAGGCCACTTAGTACATCGTGTCAATCAGGACTCTTGGAAGGACTTGCCCATCAGGCCACTTAGGATGTCATGCCCGTCAGGACTCTCGAAAAGTTGTGTCCATCAGGCCTCTTGGAAAGTAGTGTCCATCAGGCCTCTTGGAGAGACGTGTCAATCAGGCCTCTTGGGAAGTCGTGTCCATCAGGCCACTTGGAAAGTCGTGTCCATCAGGCCACTTGGAAAGTCGTGTCCATCAGGCCACTTGCGAAGTCGTGTCCACTGGACTAATTTACCTTGATTAAGTTCTCGCATTTCTACCCTTAATTATGTCGACCACAAGTAGCTGAAACGTTTACACCTACTGTTGATAATTCAATTTTCTTATAGTGGCGTTTTGGAATGCTTTCTTGACGTTAAAATTTGACGCACTTGAATCAAGTGTTAAGGCGAAACGTGTTACAGATATTTAGGCGGAGGCTTTGATGAAGCATCTTGCTGGATGTCATCTTGGATTTCACTTTGGTACGGAAGCTACAAAACCAAAATACAGCAACAGAAAGGAGACATGTCGTTCATGACGGAACGCTTATGACGTTGCACGTTCGCGAACGTTGTCAATATGTCTTTGGCGATGGCGTTGTGACTTCTCTGCTGCTGATGAAACAAGTTAAACTTTCTGTGTAGTCACAAGGCACGCTTTAACGTAAACGTTTGACTCGCAAAAGATATGAAGTGTTCGATCAAAGGTCGTGAACCAAAGATAAAATTCTGTCACAACGGGCAGTTTCATCAATGTGAGGTACGTCAGAGGTAGGTAAGAGATACAATATGCTACTGCTCACCTTCTGCGTACGCTATTTTTAAATTAAGTTAGATATAACCTATGACAAAGAAAGAACATAAATATAATGTGTAAATATGCCTGTTTTATGCATTTCAAGGTATGAAATACAGCAGCAGAAAAGGTTTGAAGCACCGAAAATAACTGCTTTTTGCAGGCAAAGAAAGGACGAGACTATTTTTAGTTCACTCTCACAATTTCTGCGTTTGATAGAGCTAACACCCACGAGTAGCTATGGAATCTGACAAGTTCCCATTAGATCATCGAAGACAGGCTTGCTTCCGTCACAAACGCTGAAAGTTTCTACGCACGAGTGAACCTACTTGGCAAATATTGCGGTAAGGAAGTACTAGCATAGTACTGATTGGTCATATCGGCAAAAAGGGTCAACAACAAACAATGAAGTCGCATTTTCACCAAGCCCGTGAATAAAAAATATAGGTATACCATATCTAATTTTCTATGTGATCTTTGACATTCGCGATGATTTCAAACTATCACACGTCGAATGTAGGAGAATGATTAAGTAACGTCGTCATCAATCCTCTCCTAAAATGTCATCTATTTCGTTCCAATCGATACTTCCGGCGTTTGCTGCGAGGCCCGCGATCGATGACGTTTCCGAATCTTGATCTGTGGCTGCGAGTAAAGCATCTGCCTGGGCCTATCACAAAAGAAATAAAATACTTAATATTAGCGCTTTAAAACGATTGATGTAAAGATTAGTTTTTAATGATACTAGGGCAATCCATTTCAATTCAACCAACAAATGCCAATCTTGACATCCACCTTCTCGGATTTCCTTTAAATTTGTACAGGAGGATGATCATTACGGGTTTAACGTAAATCCAAGATATTCGTTTCAAAAGTGCAATAGTTCCAGAGATATCACAATTTAAATTTTATCACTTGAATTTGTAGAAAACCTCTGTACGGCTAACTATTTTCAGTATGCAAGTTCTTCCGGTTTGAAACCGTTCCCCGTTTTGGCACATACTAAGATTAAGATCTAAAATGTATGCAACACATCTTAAAAAATTGAGATGGTGCTCTCACTCATTTTAAAATAAATCCTCTATAACTTTTAGTGACAATGTACAGATGTAAATCCAACATTAAAAGGAATCGCTCTATTCAACACAGCAGCTTCTACTACTCCACCGGTGTACGTCGACATTCATCTACGTAATTTTGGAGAGAAGCCCCTCTGTGTTATGTGATTTGAGCATGGAATCTCTCCCATTCAACCCATCACGCTATCCAAAGCACGTTGAAAATTGCGAAGTGTTTTTAAGAAGAGAGGATTTCAAGTGATAAGTTTTGAAACATACAACAGAAACATATGCCACCAACGGGATTCAATGTCGATCAGCGGAGCTCGCCCTGCTCAACTGATAGAACGCACGCCGTGAAAGCCATGATCACGATTTCAACTCCCATTGGTATCGACTCCTCTGTTCTAAACAACACTTTACAGATTATGCACCTTTTCACAAAATCACTCCATGTGAATAATGCTCTTTAACCTGACGATACGTGAAATAAGGGATGTTCTCGCCGTTATCACTATATCTCCACTGGTAGAGTAACACAATCCAATAGCACGAGCCACCCGTTTGAATCCCTGTGGTAAGTCATCTTGTTTGTCTCCCTGTGGTAAGTGGTCTTGTTTGTCTCCCTATGGTGAGTCATCTTGTTTGTCTCGAGCAATTTCTGAGAACAGTCCAACATAACGATTGTAACTGACCTCTTGCTACATCAACAGGGACTTATCAGTCCATAACTGTCAAGTAACTGAGCCTGCATGGTTGTTTCCACGCTTACTATTTAAGAACCAAAACTTTCGAAAGGAAAAATACCGGTTTCTTTCGTCAGAGAAATTCCCAACGGAGATACTATTAAGCGCCAATGTTCTTCCTGTAGATTTTTCAATATTTCTGAAAGACCTTTGAAGTGGATTACGTCGTTGTAGAAGGTCTTGTTAAAATGGATCAAGTTTTTGCAATTTTAATTGTGCACTTTACAATGTGATTTGGAGGTAGAATGCGTTGGTCCGCGTACTCGACTTCAATAATTATTGATCTCCCAAACAGTAAAATAAATATTTGTAAATAGTTGATTATTAAAAGCCACATGTAATAGTGAGATATCGTTCTTTCTTAAACGACGTCACCACGCGACACGCGCCTAATAACCAAAAGAGATCATAGATGCCCTACTAATACTCTCAAATAAACCTATCATTTCACCAGTTCTTTTCATGGAAAAGGATTCATTTCGTTAAATATGGAGGCTCGGTTTCGTAAAGCAAGAAACGACTGTTGCCCTTTTATAAATCAATTCTGAAAACCCGAATAAAATAACTTAACTTTTAGTGTAGTAAGCCATGAAGAACAGATCACTCAAGCATCCAGGTTATTAAATTAATGCGATGTTTCAAGACACGGGTCACGCATTGTGAAAATACAAGTACTCACTTATGATAGTGCTCTGGACCCTTAAGGCCGAAAAAGCGTAATGACACAAAATCAAGATTTGGTGAGAGTCCAGTAGGACATGCACATAATGGACAAATTACTAAAAGCCAGGATGCTGAAAGTGAAGTATGACAACAATCCTTGCGGGCAAACGTTAGAGGAAAGACAGGAAAGAGAGTTAGTTATTTACGCACCAGCAAATCCGCAGTAACCGAATCCCCAGATGCTGCTCCAGGTGCCACATGGTCATCAATAACACGATTTACTGAATAGTTACTTCCACGGCTTAGGGCTTCCCTGCCATATCTGGAGCGCGACGTTAAGGGTGCGTCATCTTCCACATCACGTGTATATAGACGCTCCCGATTACCGTATTGATTGGTAGTACCACCTGCTCCTATGAGCTTAGTTCTGCCTAGTATTGGGGGACTGGTTTGAAGAGGATTCCATCGATCCCTTATCAAATTCAGTTCTGCTTTACTAAGAGACGCATTGGCTGTGGATAAGAGACCATCCTCATCGAAATCAGAAAATTCTCTAACCGTCTTTCTCACAAACTTGGATCGTTTTCGTTGATATTGCTCATAACTTGTCCTTGTAACAAAATCACTAGCAGAATTAAACGATGTACTTAGCCTCTCATTGTTATATTCCGAGGAAAGCCGTGGCGAACTTGTACCAACGACCCAATCGATATCTTGCAAATGAGCGCCGGCATCCTGGTGAGTCTCAGTCCGCTCTCGTAGAGGATTTAGGTTGTCCTTCGGAGACTCGCCTAAGGGTACTAAGCCCTTTATTAACGCCAACGTTTCATCAGATATGCGTGTCGATTCTTGCCTTCGCTGGGAAGAAACACCTGGCCCAGCTGAGTCCTGTTTTCTTCCTGCACTAGAGGAACGTCTTCGCTCTGAGTATTCCTTCCTCCTAGCAGTAGATGACTTGATGGGGGTCGCTTTTGCCGTTTTGTTAGCTTTCACCTTTTTCGGGGGTAGGATTTGGGTCTTCATAATCATCCGCCTTGCTTGACTAGTCGATTTGACGTCTGCTAAAAGAGCTTTTGTCGAAGCAACACGGTCCGAAAAATTCTCTTGGAGCCTCCCACTGCAAGAAAACAAGAAAATCACAATGGATGGTGATAGACAAGGAATTTAGTGATACCTACTTGAAACAACTTGAGCCGGAGGAAGGGCGTGGGATGAACAACAAAAACCATCATCTCCGGGTCGTGCGAAATATCGCAGTGATTTCTACCTTTCATTGGTGCTGTTGAATTGGGAGTGTTAAAAGATCGCACTTAACGTTTAGAGGCACTGCACATTATTTTTAAAGGTTTACTGTGGATGGTGCATCAAATACAAATAAATCTTTGCCAATACTTGAAAGAAAGTTGTCATAGTTCTGACTTTCAGCACCTATCCTTAAAATGGACAGCACGAATAGAATAAAAAGATAGATAAATAACTTTGTATGCATTCTCGAGAGACGGGTGGGATTTCAGTGCAAAAATACAATAAATGGACAAACATACAACGACTTAAAATGCTTTCCCTTACAAAGAGGGAATAACGTCTACTATGATAATGATATGAACTGAGGATTGCTCTGAAATATCATAGGTGAAAATCTTTTACGATTTTCGTGAAATCCAACATAACTGTCATCATCTTACTTATAGTGAGTGGGAAATTTTATGAACTTTCACCAAAGAGGTAACAAACATGCGTTTTTCGGGATGAATATACATTTTCCCGGGAGATAATCAGAGTCTCAGTCCAACAGTGCCGGACTCGAGAATAAGGGTACTCTGATAACGTGGTCACTCCTGAAAACACCCGATTGATTTACCTGACGCTCGGGCGGTTATTGAAGTACCTTTCTTTTCATGTCACTAGGGCAAGATCAAATAATCAATACCCTTATCAATAACCAATGATTTCCAAGCAGTTACCTCGATACGCAGAACCATTCACTGGACCCTACTCGAATAAATGGTGTGAGAGACACAAAGTGCCTCTCTGCTCACCAGGAGGTATGATGAGAGATAGAGAGACACTAAGTAATCAATTTCTAAAGGACAGACGGCATATCCGGCTTCTTTAGAGTAGGGGTTGTGAAGCAAAAAAAAGGGCACATGTTGTCAGTCGCGCAGAGTAGGGTGTCTGTGATTTGTTGTGGGTTATGTATGTATGTGCGGACTATTTGATGAACTAAATCAAGTAAATAGGAAGGGTTTTTAAGGGTACCTACAGGTTGCCTTCGGCGTTGGATATACAGCGGAAACTACGGTAAGTCATCCCTTCCGTACGTCATTTGACACTTATTTTGTGGTGGAACAAATTAGTAAAATGACTGGGTATACTTCAAAATAAAGTGCAAATTTGGACACCATAGGAAAAGAAAAAGGGCAGCCTGGGCAAAAAGGGGTCGTCTGCACCAAACCACCCCCCTCTATACGCCCCTGGGTATACCCTTTCACATGGCATGAAAGAGAAAGACTTTCCAAAAAACGCACATTGTATTTAGTTTCATGTAAGGAATTGTAGGATGTCATTATAGCTAGAGAAGTCAGTTGGCCAGAAGCACTCGAAAGATATATTCTGAGCACTTACGTCGTTTGCTCCGTGTCTTCCTTTTTTCTTATCGTTTTCCTTTTAATTTCTGCTGAATCCTAAAACATTAAAGAGAAGAAAATAACCTTTCATGTAGTGAATTGAAGCTTAATAACTTGAGAAATTTCAAATGTTCAAAAACTAATTCTTCGCTCTTTACATTGATGAGTTATGACTGTCTTTTCCTAAGTAACGTGGCCATGGCCTTCCACTTGCTACGATCTTTTGCATCATGTAACATTTTATTTGCTTTAATGCGGGATCTTTGGTGGCATGGATTATAACATCATTTGCTTCTGTTTTTCTCTTGGTATGCTACTTTAAATCTCTCCTGTCATGACAACATATCATGACCCCTCTTCTCATAGAACATGTTCTGGGACATTTAGTAGCTTTCTTAAAACTTCATTGAGCTTCTACTCATGTTCAGGGGAGATTATATCAGATTTGGCCATTATTTGTAAAATATTGTTACACCGGGATACAGGAGCCACATAGAAGATATGGTAAGATCAGAGACTAAGAAAAGACACGACAGGTTCACACAAATTAAGAATAATTCCCTTAAAGTGCTACAGATTGAAGTGGGTGGTCACTATGTATCTATTCATTTATTTACTTATTTATCTATTTATTTATTTATTAATTTATTTAAGTAAAACTCCGGACTTTAGGGAGCATTGAGACCGTTATTCTAGGATCATAAATTTCCGACAACGTAGAAAAAAGTATTAGATATTTTGTTGACACCATTAGGCTTCATAACTTTTCCATATAAAAATAGTAATATGTCTGTACTATACTACAAAACAGTGAAAATTAACGGACTCCCTAGTAAACCAGTCTGCTAATTGTTTATAAATAAGAGCGTATAAAGGTAATCAAAAATTAAAAATAAAAACCTGGTTGGACTGGAAGGGTCTTGCTTCTGCTTGTCTCCGTCCGTCCAATTCAGACATATAGGTATCCATTGCTTGTCGTCTTCGTTTTTTCATCCATTTTAACAAATTCTGTCTTTTCTTTTCAAGTTTAGCTTTCATATCTTGACTAAAGGGAAAGATTAATACCAATAATATTTTTAATTTGTTTATGATGATACGAGGTGGTATATATAATGGTTCTGGTGCGTTAATAAAAACATGATCGGCATTGATAATCCAGGCAGAAATGACTCCCCTCCCCACGCACAAGGAACTACAGCGTCTTTCAAATTCAATCTTCTGGTCAAATTCTGTTCCCCCCGTCTATACGTCATTGAAGTTAATATACATATGAGATCAGTTCCTCTTTCCCTTGAGTGTCTTGTTACCTGTTACGGTATTGTCTTGTTGCTAACGTTAGCATTTATGTTTACGTTGAAGGCTTACCCCTGCGTGTTTTCTGACTTATTAGTTTATCCGTGGTGGTGAAAGATTTCGCAGAACCGTTTTAAGGTAATTTATTTCGAAACGTGCCATAAGCTGGGCACCAAGTTTCATTTTAAGACGATCAGCACTTCGTATAGATAATATAACAATCCCGAGATCGCGCATTCAGCATTATTTAGTACAACCATCAATTATTATTAAACGAAAACAATAAAATTTTCATGACATAACCCTTATGGATATGACCAGATACCCACAAAATTATAAGATAGTAAACTCAAAAGATCGAAGTTTTAAACAGTTCGTATTAGTACATACTACAACAGCTTTAGGGTTCAGATAATGTAGGGAGCTTGTGAAAATTGTATAGTTGAAGTTGTCTATATACATATATATCATTATTGCTTCTTACTTCGTACACGGGTAACGCTCAACGTATTTTAAAGTTACCAGCTTATCCAGTCTCGAATCGGGCGCTGAAATGCAAACTATGCTTGGAAAACGTAATTTAACCAGAGTGAACTTAAAATTTCACAACATCTTGATAACCACTCTTGCGCATTTACCTGACTGAGCCTTCGTTTGAAAACTCATCGGCTCCCAAAATTTCTCACCCAAAGTTCTACTCTATGCTACCTTTGTATCGAATTAAACCTCGTAACTGGTCTCCATGACGTCAGTAATGAAAATAAAATTTCACGGTCAGCGGTTTACACGATGTATAATCCTCACTAAAAATATTTTATGTCTGTGAAATTTCTACTAATTTGGCAGCTGGAGTATTACAGTGCATATGTAGAAGAGCAACGTTTATCCCTATTTCTTTAAGTACGAATAGAATACAAAGGGATAATCTTACTCCCTCAATAAATACACAGTGATTTAAATGCTCATATACAGGGCACAATACATGGGTACATGTTTTAATGCGCAGTACATAAATTCCTACTTATATTTTATGTAAGTTACGTTAAGGGACATCAAACTGAAAAAACCCGTAAGTTTTAAGCTTACCCTTCATCCTTCCGAACTTCATTGCGATTTAAAGATTCCATTGCAATCTGCCTAAAAGTCTTATTTTCCTCCTCTTCAATCTTCGTTTCTGGTATTTCTCTCTCTTTCTTCTTTCGCAGCTCTGCAAGCCTTGCTTCGTTTAATGCTGCTATCTCTATGTAAGAAATATTAGGGAAAGATAAGCAAAGAAACGGACAAGTACCAGCACTGTCATTCCATGCATTTGTGGTGGTAATTATTTCAAATCCATTTTTGTAGTAGTAGTGACTGTTGTTGCTACTGTGGTAGTAGTAGTAGTAGTAGTAGCAGTAGCAGTAGCAGTAGCAGTAGCAGTAGCAGTAGCAGTAGCAGTAGCAGTAGC
>JAAAKL020000596.1:0-39513 GCA_010016065.2 Carybdea cf. marsupialis auct. non (Linnaeus, 1758)
TGCCAGTTGTTGCCATTGGATACTGTGATCCTTGTTTTGATATATATATATATATATACACTGGAACGGTACCAAACGCTAATCGCAACTTGTATCGTGCCTTCCTGTCACGCCTTGCCGCGCCGCCGCCCTTACACTAAGATAAAAACAAATAAGACTACTACTCGGATATTGCAGGGGTCTTAACGACCAGGCAATTCACTAAGCCATTTTCTTAGTATGTTTTCATTGCAATTTCTTACCAAAGCCATGTTGTTCGGAGACAATCACTTTCAGATGATACTTATAAATCCAGCAATCTGGGTCATGGTATTGATACTTGTTATCCAAAGGAGGCGGAATTTAGACAAGTCTTATCAAATTGGTAGATATCGTTTACTTGACCTTAGACGAAAATGTGGATTGTTAGCTCAAGTTTCTAAAAACGAGTAGCACCGAATAACGTTTTCCAGAAAGTGCAGGAGTACAAGATATAATTTCGTTGAAACCATACAGCCACTGTCGTATTTTCTTTGTTAGAATTATTCATTTTGCGGTCGAAAAATTGCTAACGTAACGCCTCCAAATCATAGTGCGTCTATCTTTTACCAGTGTCGCATCCGTTCGATAGAACGGACCAGCCAAGGCCATTTCTCTTGATGTAGTATAGATGATTACGTCACCATCTCGGTTTCTAATTTTTATCACCTAGGAAAAGAGTCCAGGTTGACTTTATGAACCGAAAATGAGGTGTTGAAAACGAGTGAAAAGGATTACTACTTCGTGATACAGTGGTACAAGGAGAGGAACTATCCATCGTGGAGAGGAACTATCCACTCTCATTCTCCTCATCCCCCCTGATGTGATGTCACAAATGTACACAACGTTCGGTTAAGCCTCCAACGTTAACATAGGGCCGACTCCGTGCTTGGCGTTTTAACATTTTATAACTATCATTCCACTAGTTCCGGGAACCAAAATAACTGCTGCAACCGAAAAAGTCGGGTCCAGACAGAGGCTTACGGAAGGCAGCATAATGTAGGTACATACCGTAATTATTCCATCAGGCCCACAGCAAGCTGTGCATTTCTTACAAGTAAGTCTGTGTCTTCCAATACGCCACCAGACTTGATCGTCGATGGTGATCGATAACGATGAGATCTCTATCAAAGTAGAGACGTTAAAACCTAAAAGTTTATGTATTGAATTGCTGATTTTTTAATTACTTCTCTCGCTATTTTAAACACCCTGTAGGCTTGGGTAGGCAATTCTCTTATCGATACTATTTTTAAATTATATATGTTACCAACTTTATAAGCCTCCACCAACAGTGAAATACCAGATAAAAAATCCCTTTGGCTTAAACGAGCATTAATGGTAAAGTGTACGACAGAAGGAAGCCTTCGGTATTTACTGCATACGTTTCAATAAAATACGTTGCACAGAACCCGAGATACACGGGTTTGAAATCATGATCCTTTCACAATACGGATACTTCAGTGCCACGTTTACTACTGAACGCCTTAAGCAGAGATTTTAAATTACTTAAAACGTATGATCTAGATGAGCTTGAGAGATAAAAGAACCATTTTAATCATTTTGACCTGCTCTTTCACCTGATACACATTTTAGTGTCTAAACTTTCCATTTCAAAAACTCATGAGCACCCTGCATAAAACTGTCCCATCCACATACACAAGTACTCTCCAATTGTAGGTACTTACAAGAGTAAAATAATCACCTTGGTAAGTCCGGCTGATTTACTGGATTCAACTTTCAAAATTAAAACCCAAAATAAAAAGATTACCGTTCACTGCAGTCCATGCTTAGCACTCGTAGTAGTCATTTCCAGAGCCCAAAGGGGTCTATGGACCTCCATATTTGGACCTCGCTATTTGGACCACGGATCCAAATGATACCTAAGCAAACTAAGAATAGCAAGCCACCTCTTGAGTCCTAAAACAAAATTACTAGGAATAAGAGCAGGTGTGAAAACAAAACTAATAGTCATCATTGTCCTTGCATATTACCGCTCAGTTTGGTCTTTATAATTATCTGCAGAGCCAGCTGAATCTACACTCTCAATACGAACTTGATTGAAAGCGTCGAAACTCTTCAAGAGCATCAGATAACTTATGACTCTACAACCCTAAGTGAACACGAAATGTGCAAAACAGAACATTCAAATCAACGAAGAACTGAAGCGATGATTAACAACGGTCATCTATAACTTCTATATAAAACCAACGGACGTCTTCAGCAACGGCCAAAATCTCCAAACAAACATAGTTAGAATTGCTATTCGCCCCTTATAGTCCAAAGGCGGTCACGAAACATTTCAAATAATTACCCACGTGTATACAAAATTCTACTACAGTATATATGATCTATCAGAAACTGAACTTTCCTCGCAGCTGTGGCGAGAGGCTACCATCGCTAATACATGGGCCGTAGACGCTCAAAAGAAAGTTCGCCAACCAAGGCTCTGCTTTCAGTTCGTCTGCACCAGGGTCAACAATACTAAAGTGCGATTCGGTGCTTCCTACTTTCTCAGTACTCGTATGGTTCCTTAAACTAGAACTGTGGGATGCGACAAAAGAAAGCTGTTAAAATGCCTAAAATTCGACCTGCAGAGATTATATACTAACGGGCTCACTTTTCACGATAAACTGAATGGGTGTCTATGAGACAGGTTACACGAAATATAAAATCTGCCTTTTGCAAAAGGCATCGACTTGGTGCAAGTTTCCGACGAAAAAAGGCAAGTGACGAGTGATAATAGAACCTTACACACTTTGACTGAAGGTACATAAATGCGTCACTTCCATACTTAGGGGTGGGAAACATAAGTGCCCTACGTTCTAAAACATCAGGGAAGATTACATCCTTGATGCTTATGCGGAAGACTTAGTGATCGGCAAGTCTTGCTGACATCACAAGTGCCTATTCCGTAAAGTTGTATATGGTGGAAAGAACACATGATAAGGAGAAACATCAAGTCAAACATCTTTCGTTAGACTATTTTACAGATATTACGATTTTTGAGACCCGGAGGGGCGCGGAGCCTAATGTACCAGCATGTTGTTCTTCAGTGTCCTCCAAGCTTGGGTATGAGAAATTGTATTTCTGAACACCTTAAGGAGACGGGATGGGTAAGTAATGCCAAGGGCCAATGAAAGCAAACAAAGTTCCTCCGTTGGGTTACTCAAAACTTGCGATAATGCTACAAGCCTAGCAATACCGACAATCTGCCATGAGCCGCCATACCACTACAAAAATAAACTTCGACTCAAGAGTTGTTCTTTTCAACATTGATGGCTTCTATCGCACCACGCTGGGATGATGAACTGATTAAGAAGAGGATGGTTCATTTCGATGACGTGTCTCCGCTTTGCAACATCTTATAATGCGCTGGTAAGGTTTTCCAAAGCCATCACCTTTTGCTTGACTTCTTCTTTGACTTTCCCTTTTTCCCTTCTGAACTTTCCGAGTCGGAATCCGATGAGGACGAGGAACCACTCTCTGGACTACTACTGTCTTTTCTAGCACGCTTCTTGCCACTCTTTTTCGTCGCGCTCCTGCAATGACATGTAAACTTTCATTCAAGTATGGAATGTACTTGCAAACAGACTAAGGTACGTATGTATTGCTAAGTAAAAAGCTATTGCTATGATACTATACGAAACACTTCAGTGTGGTTCCCGAGCGAAAGAAAGGAATAGATGAAACATTACGTGTACTGAAAGGCAATCTACGGAAAAACCATTCCAATAAACTGATACATATTTTGATTACGTTTTCCTAATACGAAAGAAATAGTATGAAGTTGCCATGGGTATTTGTCAGGGGTGTCACGCTATTTCAAGGCAAGCTTACCAAATCGTTTAGATCTTTGCGTAATACGTCATCTACTAAATTTGCTATATCATAAAGTACATTTAAAAAAAGTAAAGTTCAAATCTACACCAAACCGGCCTCACCCTGAACAGAGTTAAGAACTGCGGTCTCAAAATATCTTCTACTTCCAGAAGAGAGACCTCAGATTAACAGACTGATACATTGGCATATCTGTTTGCAACTAGTGGTGGCATCTACTCAAAATGGTACGGTTCTAATTACAGGCCAAAAGCAACAGCTCGTACAGGAACATGGTACAGCTCATTAAACGAAGTTGCGATGGAAACTCCATGGTAAGCTTTGGAAGAAAAGTGCCGGCAGCACTAAAGTTTGAGCACTTTAACTCCCAACGTCCACTACTGATAACAAAAAGCATTATTTCTTCAGAATCAAGGCTTCCCGATGATTAAACAATTAGAATATTTCAAATCTCAATCAAAGTAGTAATAACGACAATAATGTAGAGATCGTAACCTAAAACTAGTATGACAATCTTTCATGAATGCTCTCAAGGACTACGCATGGGAGATATTTGAAAAGGAGTTTGTGCTACAAACCATCAGAAAACTGTCACTTAGAAAGACACTTACGTTCTTTTTCATAAATACATACGAATTATAATAAATCAAACATACCTTTCATCGTCTTTCGACTTCTTGCGACTGCCTTTAACGCTTTTATCGTCATCTGTGCTTTCCCCCTTTGTTCGCCTGACTTGCGTATGAGAGGAAGATCGTTCCCTTTTCCCCAATTTACGTTTGGCTGATGCTACTCTTTCTCGACTTCCTCCACTGGAACTAGGGCTTCTGCTCCTATCTGCTTTACGGGGTCGATTATTTCTGTCAGGGCTCCTACTAAAACTACGAGTTCTATCTCGACGTCCTTCCACAAATCGATTTTGCGGTCCTCGCCGGAATGGCCTTTCTTGCGATCGTGATCGTGATCGAGTAGTTGGATACTTTGGCCTTCCTCGGTAGTCTGTGTATCTCCTTGGGCTCCGTCCAGCGTACCGGCGCCCTTGGTAGCCCCGATAGTCACTCCATGAATACCTATCTTGGCCAACCCAACTCCCACGTTGCATGCCCCATTGCTGCCTCGGGTTGGTGTGTGGCGATCGTCCTCTGTAACCGGGCCTTGCGTATCCTCTTGAGCGACTCCTTGATCTATGATGACGTGGTGGTGATGGAGTGCGTTCTTCACTTGTACTTTGCCGACGCTTACCAGTTTCACGATTAGACGATTTTTGCTTTTTGCGGTTCGACTTCCTTGCATCTCTATCGGAGTCCTTGGTGTCCTTCGCAGTCTTCTTTTTACTCCTACCTTTCTTTTCCCGTTCACTTCGTTCCGAATCGGATTCTGACTCGGATCCCGAGCCCGAATCTGACTCTGATTGGGAAGAACTTTCTGGACTTTTTTTCCGTTCCTTTTTCTTTGTTTTTCTTCCACTTCCACCCTTCTCACTTTTTCGCTGTTTCTCCTTCTTTTTCTTACTTTTGTGCTTCTTTTCTGGACTACTCGGTCGACTTTCATCACTTTCTGACGCGGAGTCCTCATTTGAGCTAGAATCACTACTTTCAGAGCTTTCTTTCTTGCTTTTCTTCCCTTTACTCTTCTCGCCTTTCGATTTCGACTTTTGTTTCCTTCTTTCTTTCTCGTCTGATTTTGAATGCTTTGCCTTCGAAGTGCTCTTTTCTTCTGTCTCTTCTTTCTCGATCTTCTCGATATTTTCTTTCTTAGATTTTCCTGATTTTGATTTTGCTGACTTATCCTTTGCATCATCTTGACCTCTGGTTACTGATTCCTTTCCTTCGCTTGAAATTTCTTTTTCAGGACTTTTCCTACCATTCTGTTTCATTTCCGAATCACTAATATCCATTTTGTCATCCTCATGATCCATCCCCTGCCGGCCTTGCTTCTTCTTATTTCTTGTACGAGATGAATCTTCATCTGATTCCGAGCTGTGATTTCCTTTCCTTTCCTTTTGTTTCTCTCCAGACTTTTTCTCATTTTCTGATTTACGTCTAAATAAAAAGGTACAGAATTAACGCTTACTTCAGATTATTGCTACTTCTAGAAATTAATCAAACGAGTTGATGCTTGTAAAACAGTAAAAGGAATACCGTTCCATGTAAGGTGTGAGTTCTTGAGGGAGGTATACAGATAAAACGTCCACTCAAGACCTGGCATCGGCTAGACAACATTAATTTAGTACAATACAAATAGTGACACAATTAAAGACTGTTCCTAAAGAATCTTGAATTCTTGTATTCGCGCCGAGTCCTTGGGGATTAACATGGACTTGGTGAATATTATACAGTAACTCTGTCAGCATACATCTTCTGATCTTTTGATTTCGCTCTTGACTAACTACAGCCTTAGTGCATTCTTTTCCTGTCTTCTGACCCTGACAAGAAAATGTCAACGCTATATTATATATAAACAGTAAGTACTAATTGTCCCTCCGCGACTGCAGTTCCCTCTTCAACTACTTACTATGCAGCCCACCCCCCTCCGCCGGCAATATAATTCGTTACATACTTTTATTGCTGAAATTATGCACAATCGATTAGCGCAATAAAGAGAAGGAGGGAAAGCCCCGTCTCCGCTCCGCATTAATCCTACGTTCCGTTGATACATTATTCATTGTCTCCATAATATCTAAGGGAGGGTTGACTGGAGGAAATATTTACTTAATTAAAGTGATTTTATATCAGCTTAGCTTATTCTACTAGTTGCCAGAAAGGGTACTGCTCATAAAAATGCATCCTTACATGCCTACGTACATCAACTCTTACCTTAGAAATTACAAGTTAAGAAAGATTAGAGGTAACTTATGACTCTATCATTACAGCTACAACTGTTTCATACATGCCAGTAGTTTGGAGTGTTTTCTTCGAATAAGTGCAGATCAACAATTTGTAAGATTGTGCTAGTAACTAATGTCTAATAGTCCTATATTTCATGAAGCAGGAGTGCAAATGGGCTGCCAGATGCATGCCCGGGTGTGGGTGGAGTAAAGTGGCCATTTACGTTTGATCAGATCTGTTATTTAGGTCTTAAAAATGCTACGAGTGTGCTTTGACATGGAATTATGATAGCTATTCAAGAGCATTCCACTTATTCATATTAGTGTCATAATACTGTGATGTAAAAAGAAACTTTATCTTAAGTATTAAAAAAAATAATCAAAACCTACCTTTTGTCTACAGACTCTTTCTTCTTTGAGACTTTATTTGGCGATCCTGACCTAGATTTTGATCTTGACGCTGACCTGGCAGTAGGTGATCTTGACTTTGAGCGTGAACTTGAACGTGACCCCGTGCCCGAGGATGACTTTGAGGACGAACTGGACGAATCCGAGTCAGAACCTTCCTTGTCGGAACCTGCCGATTTGGCAGATGCGTTTGACCTTGACCTTGATCTTGAACTTGCCTTCGCGTCTAATTTTTCATTTGACCTTGATCTCGAGGGCGAAGATGACGATGAACTTGAGCGGGTGGCAGAACGGGACTTAGATCTCGACTTGGATCTCGAATTTGACCTTGACTTAGACTTGGATCTGGACTTAGACCTGGACTGGGATCTGGACTTAGACCTGGACTGGGATCTGGACTTAGACCTGGACTGGGATCTCGACTGGGATCTGGACTGGGATCTAGACTGGGATCTGGACTTTGATCTGGACTTCGATCTGGACTTCGATCTAGACTGTGATCTGGACTGTGATCTGGACTTGGATTTTGATTTTGACTTGGATTTTGGCTCGGAGCGGGACTTTGACCGTGATTTCGATCTAGACGTCGATCTAGACTTTGACCTGGACCGGGACTTAGATTTAGACTTGGACCTGGACCGGGACTTAGATTTAGACTTGGACCTGGACCGGGACTTAGATTTAGACTTGGACTTGGACCTTGATTTGGATCGAGTAAAGGACTTAGTCTTCAATCCAGATTTTTCTGCCTTCGACTCAGCCTTAACTGGGGATGCAGACTTTGACCGTGATTTCGACCTGGACTTGGAGCGCGACGAGTGTGACCCTGATCGGGATTTTGATCTTGACTGCGATCTGGAGCGTGATCTGGACCTGGATTGTAAATCTGAGCTTGAGCTAGAACTCGATCTAGACGAAGATTGCCTTTTGGTTTTGTCTTTCTTCTTAGACGAACCATGAGTTGACTTGGAGTCTACACTAGACTTGGAAGAGGCCTTCGACGACGAACTAGACTTTGAGCTTACTGATAACGATCTTGACCTCGATTTTTTCTTTTTCCGAGAAACTACTTCTGAACGTGATTCTATGACTTTATTCTTTTTCTTCTCTAAATCGGACTTGGTCACAGATCCTCCTTTCGATATAGACCTTGACCTAGACTTTGACTTAGAGTTATCTGCTGACAAAGTCTTGGTGGGTTGAGTCTTTGCATTTTTATCACTTTTAGGGAAAGATTTTCTTTTTTCTTCAGTGACGGGCTCTTTAGGTTTCTGTTTATCGACTGTCTTCTGCGTTCCACGTTTCTTTGATCGTGGTGCAGGTGACGGTGACGCGGACGCCTCTGACTTTGATCTTGAGCCTGACCTACTTTCTGACCTTGACCTTGAACGTGATTTGGACGGTGACAACTCACGTTCCTTTTTCTTCCCCTTCGCTATGGGCTTTGTTTTGTTTCTCGCTGAGGAACTTGAGCTAGACCGCGTGCGAGATCTTGAGCTAGCTGATCCTTCTGAACTAGGTACTGATCTCTTTTTCTTTCGACCTCTACCAACGGACTCACTGTTGGGTTTGGACGAGCTACCTTGTTCCATACTTCCCTTATTCCTCTTACTCTTTTTAGTCATCTCACTTACTAATGCTTCATCTGGTTTTGCCGAGGCTCCTTTCTTTGGATCTTTGCTCCATTTCTCAAATTGGCCCCTTTGAGATTCGTCTTCTTTACGTTCTTTGCTTGCTTTCTTCCGAGGATCCTGAGACTCCACCTTTTGTGGCGATTTCTCTTTTGCTGCTTCTAATGCTACTGATCTGTTTTTCTTCACTAAAGAGGTTTTAGACTTTCCTTTTAAGTCCTTTTCACGTACACTCTCATCGTTCTGCGACATATGTACTACGGCAATTACTTTCTCCTTTTTCCTGGAGGCCATTACGTTAACCTTACTTGTACCTTTCCCGATCGTCTCGTCCCCGGTTTTACCACTCTTTGAACTTCTACTTTTTTCATCCTTAACTACACTAACATTTTCGATTCCTGATCTCTTATCCTTTGTAGCTTTATGTGGAGATCGACTCGAGTCATCCGATGCAGAGCTAAAGGAAGCACTACCTCTGTCGTTTCTTTGATCAATATTTTGTTTCTTTTTACCCTTACCTGACAGAGACTTGCGATCTGCCCTCCTCTCTATACCCCGCCCCCTAGACTCTTCCTTCTTTCCTTCCCGTTGCTTCCGGCCTTTACCTTTTGTCGGCTGAGCCACTTCAGACGCACCTTCCTCGTCTTCCCCTTTAACTATGCGGTTTTCGCGCTTCCTCTCCCTTTTCTCATTTTCCACTTCCTCCTCACTTTCCACCTCTTTCTTATCTTGCTTTTCTTTCACCAAGTCTCGATCATGGCCTTTAGCACCCCCTTTAACTTTCCTTTTGATCTTGCCAGTTTGGCGACTCTCCTTTTCCTGTTCATCTGCGTCTTCAGAGGCATCAGCATGTGAAGGAGATGCCTTTTTCACATTTTCCAAATGTGATTCTTCATCTTCTGCAACATCATGATTATCTTGCTCAGTAACCAATCCACTGTCCTGCTTTTCTGTCGGGAGTCTCTCCATCTTTTCCTCTTTCTCTTCAGTATGTATATCCTTTTCAGGTACTTTCAATTCACCTTGGTCAACGTCATGTTGGAAGTCTTGTTTTCTCTCACTTGAATCAACTGCACCTCGTTTGGTTCCTTTCTTATGCTTTTTTTCATGATGCGTTCTGTCAACCTCAACATGACGTTCTATAGACTGGTCTTCTGCACCCATTTCCCAATCTTCTTTATCTTTGGGTCCTATTTTCCCCTTAATTTTGCCTTCATTCTTTCTCTGATCTACAATGACTTCATCATTTTCAACACTTCCTCCAACCAAGTTTCTCTCTCTGTCTTCTTCTACCTGCGACCCTGCTGCATGTACCCCCCTGTACTCAGAATCGCTTGGTACTCTTTCTTTTTCGACTACTACTTCCACAGTTTGACTCTTTGGCATTTTCGGAGGCGTCCTTTCTCTTGTTCCCTTATCTCGCCCTGGACTTCCTCTGTGATGTCTTCCGTAGTAATCCTTTTGAGTTTCTCGTTCCTGATGGCCTCTTCTGTCATATCTGTCATGCCTATCTCTGTCTCTTCTACTCGCACTTCCATAGTACCGGTCATACCGTTCTCTGTCATCATATATTCGACCATGTTCATCATCTGACCTACTGTAAGATCGTCGACGTTTTCTTGGATCTTCGGATCTACTTTCACGCCTTCGTCTATCGTCAAAACGTGATTCGCTTTCAGATCGGCTATCAAGTCTACGTTTCCGTTGATATCTGTCTCTTCTTTGAGGGCTCTGCGAGTGGCTCCTTGAATGTCGTCGTGCACGGGAGTCTCTTCTCCTCTGCCAGCTTGTGTCTCCAGCATTTTCTGTTTCTGGTCTTCTGTCCTTTGATATTCTATCGCCATCTCTATTGCGCCTTGTTCCCCGATCTCTGTCACGGTCTCGCTCTTGATCACGATCTCTGTCCAGATCTCTGTCTTTTTCTCTGTCACGATCGTTTCCACGTTGATAAAATCCAGGTTTGCCACTTTTCCTGATAAACCAAAAAAGGGAGGAAAAGGTAAGGTCAATTTACGCACATTGTAGGTTAGCCACGTTAATGCGATTAGCTCTATGCTTTAGTTTATGTACAGCTTAAATTATAAATTGTACTCTTTGAATCGTTCAATGGATAAAGTTGATGGCAACCATTTGATAGGCAGCCCTCGCATCGACTGATCTTGTATTTTAGCCAGACTTAGATTTTGTTCAGTTCTGGTAAGTGAGAGCTGAGACCATTCAGTTTCATGAAGAAGGTTAAATAAACTTTTATCTCCAACCTAAAAAACTGAGGATGAAGCTTCTTTGATCCTCACTTTTCTCTGTGTTTGCGCTCAGTCTTAAGCAGGGTGACGATAACATTTTTGCAAAATAAAATCCTCGCTCTTTCTGGATTAACCTAAGTATCATTAAAATTTCCTAAATTGATTTCGTTCGTGACTTTCTTAATGTAGCTTTATAACACACAATAGCTAACGGACCCTCGCTCTTTCCGGATTTCCCTAAGTAAAATTAAAAAAATTTCCTAAATTAATGCCGTTCGTTACTTACTTAATGTAGCTTTCTCAACATAACATCCAATAGCTAACGAAACCCGAAATCGCATGAAGTATATAACAAAGTTCTCTGACTGTTGGAAGCTTCTCCTAATTCCACCCTAATACCACTGTTCCTCTATTGGCCACTTCAGGCACGATATCTTCCTAGGCCCGTGGTAACAAACACGATGCATGATATTGTGAACTGTCAGTACTACTGGTACTAATTTAAACAAACACATTTGGGTGACAATGGTCTGTACATTCAAGTAAAATGGCCATATATCAGTAACACTACAGCTTTCATGAAAATTAATGTAGAAAAGGACGATTGCGACGCGGTTTTGAATTAAAAAATCCATGCTCTTAGTGCTTACAGAGATGAAAATATTGTGGAACACTTTCAATGGAATCATCTTTGATATCATCACCACATTTACGCATGCCCTTCTGCAAGCAGCCGCGCTTTGTATCGTATTAGTGAACCATTTTGCAGAATTGCAAGTAACTGGGTTTAATCACTATCAGCTTATGATCAGTACAGTCCAAAAACAACACAACTATGAAAATATTCACTGTAAAAGCAGTGAACAGAAATACAGATTTTGATAACTTAGAAAAAATGCTGTACATCAACTTCGAATCTTCCCTTTGCTTTGTGATTCCTTGATCATCTCCACTCATGCGCTACGTTTAATATCAATACAGGGAAGACATGCGGGTGAATGCCAAGAAGGTTTTTAACTCTTTCACCCATAGAGAGCCCAAGTAATAAATTGTGTATGATAATTTCAAAGGTAATGAAGAGCTCAGGGGGTAAGTAAAGGGACTACTTCTTCTAATTGAATGCTGCATTGTGACTCTACATCTCTGAAGTAGCAGTTCAGACAGATATGAAAACCACAGTAAGCAGTTGCAGTACAGAAAGCGCTAACATTCTTGTGAGTTGATAACTTGTATTTCCATGCAAACTGCCAACTGTGTACTTCATTAAACGCTTTTACCTGTCTTCCACATTTTTTTCCTCTTCCTCACTTGGCGAACTGGCATAAGCATTCATCAATTCAATGCCTTGACTAGACCTCCTGTTTCCTTCCACAACCTTGGAAGGGTTCTCCTCAGAATCTTGTGCAGCAGCCCTAAAACGAGGAAAGATAGGTCATAATTGTTCTTTTAAGCCCAACCAGTACAAAGCATGCACAGACCAACCATTTACTGAACATCACCAGGTCAAATTACAAAAACATTTGTCTGTATTCTAGTTGTTTGAGAAGCAAGCCCATGGATTGAGGTTATGTAGCAATACAATCAATGGCTGACCACATAAAGTGAGTATGGCCTGTGAACTTGGCATTTGGAATAGCAGCCTCTGAGATCGAAGAAAAAGTTTGACGGCAGTAAATTGCCACTCAAACTGCTGCTGCTGCCACTGCCAGTGTTAACATTCGGCGGCTACTTTATATATTTTTCCTGAGAAAAAACTTTGGAAAACAAATGTACGTCCGAGAAAACAATGTATGAATTTCAATACGAGTTTGCCATGGCAACAATATCACGAGGAAATATGTACATCAAAGATTTGACCGGGTCGCATTGATAAGAAGTCCTGTTGGCTTTATGTCCTCCTTAGCTTCAACTAACGAATGGGTTGTACGTTTCCTTCTAAAGGTTCAGTAGATTTGGATTCGATAGACTTGAAACTCTAAGCTCAGAACGACACTAAACGCTATTTGAACAAAACGTCTTTGCGCATATATTTCTTGTTTACTGGGGCTTATCATCTTAAGCATAACAGATTCTGCTGTCCCATGTAACAAGCCTTGAAAATACAGTAGGAATGTTATCGTAGTATTTGAGTCTCCAGTAAAGCTTCAAAAAATGGTTCAGAAAATGTAAATTTTAATCTAACAGCTTAAATGATAACATTAATAATGTAAGTAACATCAATTTCATTTTCCAAAAATTTAAATTCTAAAAGCTTTTGCTTTTGCATAACAAGTACTTATAGCTAACTTGTTGTACTTATCTATGAACAGATAGAACGATAATTCTCTTCTCTCCTTCTCGAACTTGGGAAGTCATAATTCTGATATTCTCTTTCTAATCTCCTTTCTTCTTTCTTCTCGAAATCACAATTTTACTCATTATTGATTGATATGTACGATAGCGACAAGTCGAAAAGATATCCATCTTTGACCTTTCCATGCATCTGTGCGTGAGTCGCAAGGTTTCATGTCCTGACTAACTATCCCATAGTCCCCATAACGACACAAAGATATCATCAAAGTGTGCATCCGAGGACACAATTTTTGTCATAAGCCAATAGTAAAAGTTCTTTTTGTGGAACTGTCACTTAGGTAGGGGCAACACCATATTGGAACTGCTACGGATACCTAGAAGTTGGGCAATTTTGAAACTGACAAAGAGAGATCAACGGCGTTGAATGCCTTCTTTATGTCTAGGTACTAACACCGGACTGCCTGCCTCTATTCATGGTGCGGAACGGGATATCAGTAGATTGTAGCAAAGCTGCACTTGTTGACATATTGCTCCTGAATCCAAACTGAACTTTGAAAAGTTTGTTTGCATGCAAGAATTCGATTCGTAAAAGTTGCCTATCCACTGTTCCACCAGTTATTATGCTTATCGTAGGCAAAATTGAAACTGACCTACAATTGTCGCCATATCTCCACTTTCGAATCAGGCTACAACTTTATCTCACTTTCAGCTATTTGAAGACCTTCCCTTGAGGAAAGATATGCTTATCAAAGGTTGTAATAATGATAGAGTAATCTTGCACTGATTGATTCTGACGAGATTGTTATACTGGTTTTTAACCACAGTAACCAATCTTCTTAAGACAGAAGTCACTTCACTTAGGTGAAAAGTCTAATCAATCCTCCAGTGAAACACTTGTTCTTAGATCCTTGTTCAAAACTTCAATTTTAAATAGCCCAGAAAGTTGTTTTTCCTGAAGTACTCTTTACGGTATTTCCTCAACCGCAAACCTGTCAAAAACTTGCCAGTAATTATCTGAATGCTGACACTTTTCGGGTTAGTTTAAACACCTTCCAAACCTTCTGTACATTTGCCAATTCTCAGCTAAAAGAATTTAATCTGCAATTTAAAACACTTCACTCTTTCGCTTCTTACTTGATAAACGCTTGTTTGGAGTTTGAATGTATATAACTTGTCCTCCGACGGCAACCTGTCAATGCATTCAGTGACGTCAGCATCATTCCATCTTTTTTACGAGTTACAAAATCTCCTTTATCAAACTTTTTGTTTGATCTTTATTCAAAAGATCAAGAAAGTAACGCGGAAATATCTTTTTAGGCAAGTATCATTCAAGTGAGTATCTACAACTTCCCAGCGAAGAAGTAGTTATTATTGCTACAACAAGCTATGCTGCGACAACTCTCAAATGTCATCGACATTCTTTGTACAATTGGTCCTGTTGCAAGCAAATTCTCACTGCCCCGATCCCCAAACTAAAGACACCTGTTGTAATACATGCATACTATTTTACTGTATTTCCTCATATCCAGTAAAACATAGCAACTAAGGTCACTGGTTAAAAAATAATACCAAGATTTTGGAAGCCAATATCAACAAAAGAACACCTACCATAAACACAATCATTAGAATAACACAATTCACACTGCTCACGAAATGCGTGCACCTGTAACTAGATAATCAACCTAATACACACTTGACATTATAAGATCCGTCGATGAGTACAAAGTTTGCCACTGCATGTTTCATTAGTACACACGATACGATTTCGGTCCCAAGCTTACATGAGGGAATACAATTAATCAACACAATGCTGAGTCTCCACTGAATCAGTGTCGCCTGCAATTTCAAGTACGGCAAGTGCATACCATGAAAATAGTGAAGGCAAGGTATATCAAGACATAAAATACATGAGTGAAACTGGAACGTGCAGATAGGGTACGCCTGGTTTACTGTCTGAAAAAGGCTACTAACACTCGGATGTTTGGTATCTTAACAGAATCACATCGACAATACAACAATAGAGAATATTAATGTCTTCACAGCAGCCACAAATCTCTCAAGTATCAACAACGCAGTGTATCCTCAGCGGCGTACCAGGTTTCTCTTTACATGATACTTAGAGGCGGAGCGGTGCTCTGCTAGTTGCAAGCAACCCTTAACCACAATTGAAAAGCGGAAAATGGAGGAAGAAAATTCGACAACAAGACTGATGCACATCTTTGAAAAGCAGGTAGTCTAGTTTGAAGAATCGGTCTTACAAGAATGACCTTGCTTCTATATTTTAACCCCTACGTCGATTTTAGGACTCCTACCTTTAAGGCTCTGAAGATCACAAACGACGTTTAAAAGTACATTTTAGGAAGGACAATACTCCTATTTAACAGTAACAGTATGCCAAGATACATCTTCGTATGCGTATGTTAAGACTCCTCTGTACAGAATTACCAACGTTTTTCACTACTCCAACAAATCACAATACCAATATCAAGCTTCCTAGGTTATACAAGGTAAAAAGGTGACAAAAGCAAATGGGCGTCGCCCGAATCGATAGAAGACTAATTGCTTTATAAAAAGTTGTCAACGGGTAACAATGCAAAATAAAGTAAATGTCTTACCTGCGTCATGGATCACAACCATAGGAAAAATCTTATATTGGGCGATCATTATTGTACTGTATCACTTTTGGCTATTTTGCGTTGCAACGATTAATCGATCAGCTTGGGGACCGTTTGGCTTGCAAGGACTTATCAAACAGCTTTTGGATCATATTTTTCATCAACGGTGAACAGAAATAATTAGACACCAACGAACTGTAACAGTCCCTGGAAAAATGTCAAGTGTGTATTAGTTTGATAAATAGCTCGCACTGGCTTAACACAAATACAAAAACAACCAAATGCATGAAATAAGAAGGAAACACTGCTAAATTAAATCAAATAGTAACCCTTGCAAACATCATGGAGAGCAAAATTCTACTACACAAAGCAACATCAATAAAGTAAAGTAGCCATGTCTACCGCTACAGACATAACTACTGGGCAATGCCATATGATTTGAACTGATGATGCGTTTATGGCCTTGAAACTCACCAAGAGGATAGCTACGAAGATACGCATATATATCCAAGCTAATGCTACTCCATGGCCGTAGACAATCGTTGGATGTAGTAATGAGAAATTGATTTGGCAACACAAAGTTTAAGAGAGTGTTTTGTGATGAGATCACATATGCCATATCGCATGTCAGCATAGACACCTACAAGATCTTGAAATAACCATGGCGAAAATTGTGGTGTAGTTTGGAACGTATTTCAAATGTATTTTCTGTGAGAAGACATAATAACATGAAGCTACGTATTGAATTCCGATGAAGTAATCTGTTGAATGGATTTTTGATTCCACGACAAGCTCTGCTCTTGCACTACGAGTGTGTTAGATGATGCTGGAACCACAAACGTATCACATGACATAATCGTAAACAACACACAGTCTGTGCAGTGGTGGCAGTGCTGAGTCCGATACAAGCGGGTAGGGCCGAAGACGAATGAACTGGAGCATGTTATGGGCAAGTTGTGCAACGACCCGAGAATGAAAGGCAATAACAGCTCTCCAATTAATTGTTGCTCATTGCAGAATCCAGAACATGGACCATATTCTATGTCCACTTGATAATCGCAATACCAGAGTAGCATTCTAAGGCAAAGTGCATCACGAAAGTCACGGTAGTATGGCTGACCCTTGATCACTTCAAGACAGGTTTGCAGCATTTCTTACGATGCAGCATTTTATGGCTTTACGAATTCCTACTCCGTGTGACTAACTCATTTTTGTTATATCAATAAACATGAATTAAACAACTACTCTCAAGCTTTACTTACATTTCACGAATATTGTCCTTTCTCCTCTTATTTTTCTTCTTCCCTTCATCTGAAGATTCTTCGCCCCTATGAAAAAGTTTATTTATTATTTCAAAAGATGGACAATTGTATATAAAGTTCCTTGGGCAAAATTTTACATATGCAACTGTAAAATAAGTATTGGATCGCCGTTGTGCTTACATCGTCATCAAAGGAATAATTCTTTCGAGTTTGAAAAAATGGTAGCCGAATGAGCCGATGATAGGAATAATATCATTTGTGACTAATACCGCCACTTCTAGTGAACTGGGTCACATTCTTATTCCTTCGAATGCGTGTTTGGCAAATATCATACTTTTAAAGCTCCCTACATATTACCTATTTAAATATTTGACGCTTAATCAGCACATACTAGACTTACACACACCTTAATGCCAATGTTCTCCTACATTTATACAATCCATTCGTACTTTTCAATTCTATGGTCGTTCTGGTATAAATTTTCCTAACTACCAGCTAAACAGCGACCAGAAGGACCAAACCTTTTTTCACCATTTGTTACACCTCTGAATTACAAACCAGACAGTCACATGCTTCGAGGTATAACTTGGAGTTACCTTGAGTACACTGCTTTGTCTTGAATTAGTTTAGGCTTGGCAGTATCATAAGCAGTAGTTGCAACGTCAAAGTTGAGAACGTTTTCAATCACTTCACTCTTCAATAAGTTGGAAACATGAAAAAAATTGAAGATAAAGGCATACGTATTGTAAAAACCTGTTGTGCGTACCTTATCTAATCCTGATAACAAGTTGACAGAATGAGCGGGCTATGCTGTGTGTAATCCACGTATATAATAATTGCCTTCATTACTCAATCCTTGCTTTCCCAATTTTGACGTTCCTGATTTTTTTTATTCCTCTCAAGTGTGCGTAGTTGGATCCCTTCTACATCTTCATCCTTTTTCTCCTTTACTACTATTCTGCTACTCACCACACATTTAGAGAAAAAGGCACACCTGTTCTCTACCTTCTCCACCACCACAAGTTACCCCCACTTGACGCAGTTTTGTACATTTGATCTATTTTTCTAGTCCATAATAGTGCCTTCCTACATTTGGGCAGACCATCTTTCGCAAAGGCATTCTTTTCTTCCTTCGGAAGAAATTTGAGTATCTTTAGTGTTCCTTTTTTATCCTTGATTCACCCAGTCCCTTCGCCCTTTCACCTCTCCTTTCTAAATGCAGAGCCCCCAAAATCAAATAGTCTCTTCCTAATCAGTGATGGTTGTCTTTTTACAGTGTCTATCATAGGCAAGACGTTTCCAATTGTTAAATGCCTTCACACTGGTGACATAATTGGTTGTTTTGTTTACTTAATGGTCCAAATTTCGCACTGTATAACACATGCATGGGCTCTCCATGAAAGTACATAGTATGCATACACAAGAAGGGGTCAAGATTATTGTATAACTGTGCAATGAACTATGTGAAAGGCAACTTAAAGTCAAGATAGGCATTTAAACACTGAACCTATTATGGTGTACTACGATCCATTTTGATACTTCAAATAAGTGTTCCATAAAACAAATACACATT
Organism: Carybdea cf. marsupialis auct. non (Linnaeus, 1758); assembly: GCA_010016065.2. Classification (NCBI taxonomy): domain Eukaryota; kingdom Metazoa; phylum Cnidaria; class Cubozoa; order Carybdeida; family Carybdeidae; genus Carybdea; species Carybdea cf. marsupialis auct. non (Linnaeus, 1758). Next base: position 18,707 of record JAAAKL020000596.1, read on the forward strand.
AAACTAAGCACTGAAGCACTGCCGTCTCTTCCTCATTCCCCAATAACGGTGACTTTGAAACGCCAGCATCAAAATCCTTCTCTTACCAATCTAGTATGTTCATATCAATGGCAAGATTGAAGGTAAATATCACTATAATAGATGGAATCTGTCATGGTCTGAAAATCTCGTGGAAAGTAAAAATTAAGTCGCTAAAGCTATCAATTTTCCATTTATTACCATTGCTCATTAACGTAAATGGGTATGTGCATGTGCTCCTTGCTATTTCAAATTGGCACTTAGAACCAGTGACATGCCAGTGCCAAACACCCACTCTGCAGCGATCTGACAAGACATCTTACAGCAAAACACTTCTTTTTACAGAAGAAACATAATGCATATGATAGATAAGATAGTAGACCTATTTCTGACGAATGCCATCACAAACTTACTAGAACACACTCACTATGTTGCTCAGTGGTACAGCTTAATTTAGTTATCCACAGTTGGTTATATACACAAGGAACAAATATGATACTAGCACCATATCAGCTCTGATCTTCTTAGTACTGGGAGAGATTTCATCTGGCTGTGCTCCATGTCTAGAAAGAGCTCAGAATTGCTATATAAAGAAGCATATAAAGTGTACCACAAACTGCTTTTCAGTTCAAAAAGGGGTGGAGTTCATGCACCATCCCTCAACCTTAAAAACATCCTGATAGCCATAGCCAAATAGAAAATATACAATACCTTGTTTCCTTCTTGGGAGGGTCTTCCCTTCTCCTGCTTTTTAATTCTTTTCGTTCCTCCTTTTCCTGCCTACCAGAAAATGGAGGATTTCATTTTAGTATGTACTGTGATCTACTATCTTGGTTACTACTGAATGAGCAGACAAGCCAAATGATGTAGACCTGGGTGCCTCTTACATCATTATTTTTTCTACCCTGGTTTAAGTACAACATTACATGAAAGAAAGGTACTTGAAAATTTTGTCACCAGTAACCCACAAAGATGCTAACCATAGTTTACGGCAGGAGTGATTCTATCAATGCAGATGAGGAAGTTATTGGGTTGTATTCACACACAAGGCAGAATTGAATCTCCTATGATTTTCAACCTTCACACGAGAATCAATCTAGTATTTTACTAGGATAGGACTCTACTAAATAGCAGTGAAAGGTCACAGAATACGAAGGATAGAGAGACAGTAGAGACAAAAGCTTCTTTCAGATGTGGCCAAGATACACAAGATCACATAGTCCTCGTCAAAATAGAAAATTGGGAAATGTATCAATGTATCTCTCATTCTTAGACTAGTTACTTAACTTAAAGCCTTGAACTGTGCTGACGATGACTACATATGCATGGTTAATCATGAGGGTCATCGGTTTTCCTCCATAACAACTCACCTTGCTTTCAGATGGAAGATGCTCCATACACTGCTTTTAAGAGATCAGTGGTCGTGTCAAATGATTCCAAGAGACCAAGACCTAAACAACTCAAATAATAAGCTTCTGGCCATTGTAATTTGGATAGAATTGGCTTTCTTTCTTCTTAAATATGTTCATCTAGCCTAGAGTAGGGCATTATTCTTGCTATAGACAAAAAGAGGAGATGGTTCAAACAGCTGGACCTGAAGGGAAGAGGTACTTTACTGAGAGATCTGTAACCTTGACAGATATTATAACCTTTTCTAATCAAGCACCATTCACTACTTTGAACTTAGTAATAAGGTTCCAAGTTACAGCTGCGCATCATTCAATAAAAAACGTCTTTTCCGCAGAGCAACCTTTTGCTTCCTGTAATAACAAGAATTGAAAAAGGCCAATCTGACTGGGCAACAGGCTACGCTCAAAATCGAGTATGCCACCAAAAAACACAAAAACACCCAGTGATTAATATTGTCACTGTAATGCTACTGCTTAAACAACAACTTGTCTACAATATTAGAACTAGTAATGTAATAATGAACAGCCTTGCCTTGCCTTGCCATCTGGTTTAACCTTGGTTGTTCCACTATTCAGTGGGTTCAATGGGTTTCATTCTTGCCAGAATTGCTCTACACCAGGACTTTCTGTTCATAGGGTCTTGCTCATTAAGCTTCCACTAGCACATAACATATGAGACCACTTTGTGCCACGTATTTTTGGGTCTTCCTCTCGAAGTTTGACCATCAGCAATGTTTGTAGTGACACAATGTATCCAAGCAGAGCTCATTGAAACATGTCCAAACCATCTGAGCCTGTTTGCATGAACAGGATGACCAAAAAGCACAACAGCAGTACGAAATCAAATGTAAGAAAAAGTTACACACCTTTTCCACTCTTTTTCTACTTCCTTCCTCTTGGCTTCTCTTTCTGCCTCAGCAGCAGCTTTTTGAGCTGCTTGATGCTCTGGGTTGAATGCGCTTCCTTCAATATAGTTCTCCTTTATACCAAAAGCTTCCCTTAGCTTTTCATTCTTTTTCTCACTTGCTTCTGCTAGCTGGTGTGTCCCTAACTCACTAGAAATCAAAACAGAACAAAAAGAAATGTCAAAGGTATACTAAAAAACACTTTTCTGATAACAGGAATCTAAAGGACATACCTTCAGAAACTGCACCTTCCATCCACCATTTTTGAGATATTGCAGTAACACCTCTACTACCAAAGCACAACACTGCTAATGCATGTCCTAGTAAAGTAACAATTGCCACAGTAAGCTGATAACATTCAAAATCGATAACTTTACAAGCACTGTAAAATGGCCCTCTCATATAAACTTATGTACCCTTTGAAATATTCACCAGGATTAAAATTATCCCCACATACATACCATATTTTCCTACCAAAAATTAATTTTAAAGAATCAATTGCTATAGAAAACAAATAACCATGACATATCTTATTGTTGGTAGAGTTGCTCACTTCTAAAATGGCACTCATGTTCTAGAATACAACTCTGGTTAAATTATTATGAACATGCTTTTATGAAAATGCTTTAATATATATTTTTGTGGTGTGAAGGATTCAGTTTTTTAAAACATGATGATGCTGGCAATTGCTTGTGCATAAGGATAAGATTTATAATAACTGTTAACAAGATAAAGCCTTTCAAACTCAGTTTTACCTAAGCAATATGCACCTTGGGTATTTTACCAATGATACAAAGTCTTAAATAGCAAGTGCTCCATCATGTTTTGCCTATGCCATTCAATCAGTGCATGAATAAATAAAACGAAAAGTGGGTACTTGCTAGTGCAAAGAATTGAAGGAGGTGGTGCAGTTTACAAGCGATAATGTTGTGACAAAGGAAACAAACTGAAATTTACAGTAGTATCAAGGGAAATTCTTGAGGAAATGACATAAGTTTAAATTTTATTCTTGTATGTGATGGAAAGCTGAAACAATTTAACACTGTTCAGTTGTGCAAAAAGAGAATGGGGCAACCATCAAACGTGTAGTGGTTCCAAGCGAGTGAAGATATAATAATCTGTTTTAACAGTACTTCAATACATGCCAGGGAAACTCAAATGTGAAAAATTAGAATCTAACTGAGTGGAAAAATTGAGAGTGGAAAAAAGAAGCTTAGAATAGAAGTATCTTAGCAAACAACAGTACAGAGGGCTCATTTATTAACCATTACTCTTTATAGTTATGTCATATATATCAAAATGCATTGTAAAGAAGTCCTACAATACAAAGTTGTGAAGGAAAAATATGTTATGCTTCAATTTGTAAAGAACTGTGACTTGTAGCTAATTGTAGATGTAGTCAGGAACTACACTTAATTTTTCTCTGCTTTAAACACATGTTTCTATACTTACAATAAATGTCCACGTCTAGCACACTTTAAATTCCATTGGTGTTATAGTCCCATTAGTCCTAGAATACTCATTATCTCTTGAACCTATGATACTGTCTCACTGGCTCCTTGGTACACGACAAATGGAATGGACTGCCAAGACATCCAGACACAACCTTCTTGACAGATTTGCTTTGCTCACAGTTGCTGGTCCTACAGAGTCATATTCCTTTGTTAAGAAAAATAACAGGAGAAACTGAACGGCCCACTAATGTGTAGAATTCACTAAAATATCCTTGAGCAACCCAAAATATAATTGCATATTGAACTTTAATGTATAGCATGAAAAACCTTAAATACAAATGATTCATGATCAATTATTGCCCGTAGTATTGATATCAAATGATACATGCACAATAAATTTATCAAGGCAAGGGTATTTCCTTTCTATACTGGGGCACTAAAATGTAGTAAAACTTAAGGGTACCATTTTATGTCCATTCCAATATACATAAGAAAAGGACATTAATGCATACCTTGTTCTTGCATCTTTAGTTCTAGAGCCAACAGGCTCAATTCCTTCCTTTTCAAATAGCTGTTCTCTGAGTGCTGTAACTTTCATGTTGATCTCTTCCTCTGTGTACCTATAATAAATAATAACCAACATGCTATGAATAAGGTGAACATGATTCAAAAGCATTGTAAACGAAAGGGTTTTAAACATCTTTGAAACCAAACATATTATAAACATTTACACACAATTCATATTCCTATATCACTAAACCTTCTGCCTGAAACATAAAAAATATACCAATAAATTGAGGACCTTACCAACAAGTAAACCTACTTGAAACAATATTTCACAACATTGAATCAAAGCTGGCTGAATCAACAGGTACTTTAAAACATCACACAGAAATACACGTTTGACAGTGCTATTGAAACACTTGAGACAAGCTGCAAAGGTTCTTTCAACAGGAACAAAATAAATTGCACTATGAAAATATCTCAAATCTCACGATAAATGGGTCTGATATGTTTCCATCAGTAGATCAATCCTTACAAAATAATAATGGGGAAGATTCCTGAGCTCGGAATGCAATGTGCACAAATGACAATTGACCTGAACTGATGTGTTTGATCTTTGTTTCTTTGAATTTAAACAAAATTTGACATCAAAATTGCCCAACATTCAATACCTTATATCAAAGATAAACCAAGCACTACAGAACTTCCAAAGAACAATGTTGTTTTGAGGCTGGCAAAAACAGTATTGACTTGATCAACAGCCCAGCTAGCAAGTGGAAGTTCTGATTAATGCACATTAAACTCCTTCCTCAGATCATACAGGAACAATGTGTCAACAAATCTGCCGTTTTGATATTTGCAAAAGAGGGCCATTCAATCTACCCAAACAATCTAGTTTGCATGTATTGTTTACATTGGCTGGATCTGCAGATGGTAATTTATAAGGATGACACTTGACTGTTATTGCTGATGTAAATGGCAGAGGCAACATTCATTTGGACAACTGAATGGCCTTTATTTCCATTATCCTTACACCTGTTAGAGAAATAATGCTACAGATAAATGAAAGATGATGATGATGATACAAAAATGAAAAATGCTCTTTGTAGCCAAGAGAAATAAACCAAACGCAAAACATCCATACTCATGTGCTGTTCATGTGTTACTTTTCTTTATCAGTAACCACTTCTCATGGGAACTACTCCTTTATATGCTTTAATCAAGATTATTACTACAATTCTCTACTTTCCACAGCTTTCCCACAATGTGGACTGTTTGTGGACTGATAAACAGTAAATTTTCTGTAAATCTACCTGTAGGTGCTTCAAAGACAAATATGAAAACTGTCTGCAGTACAACATTCACCAGGGTTCCAGGCCCTTTTTACACCTCATTCCTACCAATGAAATGGGTTTATCCACATGACTATGGAAAAACCATACTTTAGAATTTTTAAAAAATCCTTCACACAAGACAAGGCAGAGTTGCCACTTCAAGATATTGAGTTATTTTGAAAGAAGTAGAAAGAAAAAATAAACAGAAAAATAGATAATATTAAAGACTAAAAAGTTCTTTAAATTTCCAAGAAGATGACAATTGACATTAGATTTAAAAGTGTCCAGATCATAAGTATGATGAAAGCAGTCTGAAGACAAAGAGTTCCAGATCTTGACAGTCCTAGAGAAGGAACTGTTAGCATAGCAATTTCTGTTTGTTTTAGGAATAGAAACAGAAAAGTCATACAGAGATTCAGTATACCAATGGACCATGACCTGATGCAGGGAATAGGAACAAACTCAACCAACTCAGAAGAACACTTAACAAAGTAGTACCTGTAAAAAGACATAAAGATGCAGCATATCTACAGTGAGTCAGAGGTTGAAGTGTGCAGGCTAGTTCAGGCCTAACTGCAAGGGAAATGCATGCGTTTTTGTAGCCAGTCAAATAGCACTTTGGTGCACCACCCCAAAGAAGACAATAATACAAAAAGATCGTAGATCACAAAGGAGCCCCAACATTCCTTGAGACAGACTTAGCTAGGTTAGTAAGGTAAGGCCCCCATTCTAGCCTTGAAGTAAAAGAAATGCCAAGGAGCTTCAAAGATGACAGCTTCTCAAGAACAAGGCCATCCAAGCTAAGAGTCACCTTAAAATGGTCCTGAGATCTGTCAAAAGATGAAAACTGAGTCTTTCTAGCATTGAAAGTCACTTGTCACCTTCTACCCCACTTTATAATCAGTGTTTAAGTCTGATTTAAGTTCTGTAGCCATTCTTTCTTAGGAGGATACATGTGATGCCCTACTACAGCTAGAATATAAAGCATAAATTGAAAGCTGACACTCCTTCAACCATTCTTCCTGGTAAAGCTAGTGCCAAACTGCTGAACAAGAATCGGAAGGAAATTGCATTACTATAATCCAACAGAATTGACATACAGGGAACCACCAAACTCCTATAACCATGGGCAACTGCAAACACACCAAGAGCAGAAGAAGTATCTTCCCTGGATCTGCCCCAACTTGCACAAAACGGGCCACAATAATGGACATCCTCATCCATTGCAGTGATGGGAGAATCCATAACATAAATGAAATTCTCAATCTATGTTCAATCTACTAGCTTCAATAAGCAGCTTTTGAATTGAAAACAGCAATCACTACCCATTTCAGCACAGTGTCAGATTACTTTCACTAGTAGACAAAGGAGATGTCTGAAAAGCAGTTGGAAGGGCATGCTTACCAGATTTTGCAAATCTTGGGAGTTATTTCTTCTATCTTTCACATATTTGATCAGCTTTAGTAACGTATATCAGTATGAAATTCAAACTTGTATACTTATTTCCCCAAACAACAATTTATAAATTAATAACCATTCACTAATAAGGTAAAGCACTTTATTATCTATTATATACCTATTGTCAATAACATGCATACATTTAAATTAGTATCAATTGAAGGAGAAAACTGATTGGTGTAATCAACAACAATCAATACTCATATCCACAAGCTCTGCTGTATAAGATGGTTATAGTATATCTACAGGAACACCGGAATAACATGCTTGGTTATGTTGGGCAGCCATTACCTTGTGCCACCATACCTACTTGGGCATGCAGTTTGTCTTCAAATATAAGACAGAAATTGAAGAATTGGAACAGAACCTTCTGTGTCACATCAATTTAAACTTTGGATACAGACAGTGATACATGTCAGTCTCAGAATAGTGTACATCCATTCAGACAAAATCGCCATGGGAATTCTAAGTGTTTCATGACCTACAATTAAGACTACAATTACATATTCAAAGTTTGAATTGTGATGCAATGACAAACACAAAAGGAATAGTAGATCTCCTACAAACATTTCTATGCCCTAACCATATATGTTATGCAATGGTATCATAATTAAATAGCAAACATATAATAACTGAAAAAATGGCAACAACAAGAAACTAAACCGTCTTATGATGAATAAAAGGCATGAATCAATAGAAAAATGACATATGTTAGTAAGAGGGTATGGCAAAATTAACACAAAACTTCCCAACTACCAGCCATCAAGAGAAAAAGGTGTTAAATTTGACTCATGCAAAATAATTAATGGCACCTTATACTTCTCTCCGTATCTACATGATTAAATCACACATGTAGCATGTGGACCTTCTCTGTGAACAAAACATTTCCCAAATGACAAAATAACATGATAACGTTATTATTTTACATATTTCATTTACTCATCAACTATTTTTAAGTCCTTCAGTCTAGAGTAGATTCATTGGAGTTAAATAACATCAACAAACATGACTGTCTACTTATTTTCTCAATTTATTGCAGCACTGATTTTATGCAACAAGGCATGCAATAGCCCTATGCAAGAAGTGCAAAACAGAAATTTTATAAGCTATACAAATAGGAATACCTAAACAGTCCAGCTTCAAGCTGCTGCTAAGGACAAAAGCACATTAATTATTAAACATGTCTTTAATGAATCTACACAAGGCAGGTTGTGGAATACATATATATCAGAACTCTATGCACTTCAAGCTAGATAATAAACACTTATACAGGTTCAAGGTGGGGCAATGGGCTCAAACCCATATCATTTCTATGGAATGCAGCCACAGCTTTGACAATGTTTTCAAACAATACCTGTAAAAGAATGTGTGTTGCTTCACCTTGAATACAAGAAGAGCAAGAACAGAAGCATGAAACAGGTATAAAAAGGGGCAATGGCTACATGTTACCTACTTCTGTACTATAGAAATGTTTTATGAAGGAGGAAAGTGTTATTTCTAAAGATAAATCAATAAGTCAAAACCACATCTTCATAGTCACATGCAGTTTTACTTAATGTCAGAATAAGCGTACACCCACTTACCACCAACAAAATTTACGCATAATGGTGAACCATACCTTTATCACTGATAGCTGACTAGCTAGCAAGTTCCTTAACCTTGAAATATTTTAACAGGCTACATTAAATGGAACACCAACCCAGTCATAAGCAATAAATCATATCAAACCTAGGGTATGTGACATCCAACTTCAAATTTTATCAAACTCTTCCTTATAATTACATCTTGAAACCTAAGTTGCTACAAAATAGCTAACACTAACATTTTGTTCAAAGCAAGAATTAACCAACCTGGGTATATTGAAAAGCAATGAAAACTAGAAATATAAGTTGCTGTTCTGCCAGATTCTATGTTTCACAGTTGGTTGCTTCTAAACCTGGGATATCTGTTGAGTGGTACTGATACTAACAGTAAACTTTATAAGCACTAAGACAATTAAATGAGCTACCTTAGAAATAAAACATAAAAGTTAGGAGGCTTGGAAGATGTTGGGCTGGTATTTCTGTCTCCTAAGATTAAACTCACTCTTGCCTCTGGAGTTGACAATAATCACAGCTTTGTATGCACAACGTGCTCAAGAGTACACAAAGCAAACATTTGTTTATCCAGGTGCTCAAAACTCCAAACAAAAATTTATATTTCTACACAATTGCATGAAATAGCCCTCATAAAATTCAACCTTGTTGCACTTCTACCTTTGTTGCCAGTGTAGGACTGAATCATCTTGCCACACTTAGGTCCCTCAATAAGTTAGAAACTTTAAAAAAGTCTTGAAAAGCGAGAATCATACTAGCATCCATCATGCAAACGGGAATAAAAAGATCAAAGCTTAAAAAAGGTCAAAACCTAGCTCTAACCAATGTACGTGTGCATACCAAAACTGGAGATTGGGTATCTCTTGGTTGTGCATTTATGTATGTACTAACAAGCACTGATACCATTGCTAGCGTGCTCAATACAACAAGGTTGAGCCTATAACAACTTAGCAATGGGGAAAAGGTAGATGGGTATGTATGTACGTATGTGAGTGTAGGCTAGATCCTACTCCAGCTCCGCTTTCCACCACTGTATATATATGTGAAGTTATATCTACCATAAAACTTCAGAAAAAATATAAAAATTACGACGACGTTCATATAGGGGATATAGATCTCTTTAATGATGTTGGCCTACCCATTTACGGTATCCCTAGGCATATCAGGGCTTATGCAGCGCAAGTACATTTACGGATCCGCAATAATAGGCCTCTTCTTGTTCAGGGCCCCTAAAGTTAAGCATTTATGTTAGTTTTTTAATAAGCACATTCCGCTAGGAGTTACGAAACTCGAACAGCGATGACTGATGCTTTCCGTGCAATTTCAGACTTAGTTATATACCCACGTGCGTCCCTGCAGTTTTAATTCACGTTGATTTTCTACACAACATAACAGCCTTGTCCTCCCCTTGCCAAACGTTAACAAACTACACGCCATCGATACTTCGAAACAACTGATAGGCCGGTCTAACAATATCGATCATAATATCGCACGGTATCCGCTACTGTAATGGAAATTCACACAAACAGCATTGCCACAAAACACCCTTATCTGCATGCTGGAAACGTGGAGTTCATTCATGGAAAACTGAAATGTATGCACGAGTAATCTGACATACCCACGGTCCTCCATCATATCTCTCATTTCCATGCACTTCAGCTCTATTTGCCTTTTCCTCTCATGTTCCAGGATATCTTTGTTAGGCTTCCTTGTCATACTTTGGTCAAATTTAGCCAGGTCCTTTTCCTTGCTGTAATCCAGCTTTTCTTTACTAAGTCTGAGGAAGGATAAGTTCCTCTGGACGTATCCATTTGTGCCTGAACCACGCGCTGTTGTCAAGCCGATACCGTTGTACATTCTGGTATTAAAACTTCAGTACCACAAAGTTATTCATCTAGACATGAAAAAGACAATGAAAGCTACACTAAAACGTTATGAAATGAAACTGCTTTGCTCGTCAGAAGACGTTGCTTCGTATTCAACACCAACAATCTCACCAATAAAGAAATGGTGGACGAACGTTTCGTTTACTTCCCATCATGCAAAGTTCCTCCTTCTGTTTGGTGCTTTGCACATGACGTACCACTACAATATCAATACAGTACCCCTCAGTGGCATGCAAAAGTAATTATGCGATTCTGCAAAACGAGGGTCATCCATTCTCGCTCTGGTCACAGAGAAGGAACGTACATTCGTACTCCCTTATTATGGTGTCCAACATTCATTGCCTCGCACGCTAGACTCTATTTACTTTATTGACGTAACATCCTTCATACAGTATCGTCCAGTTAACTTTTTTCGAAACTTTTGCCTCGCCACACATCCCATCTTCCATAACATTGGAGAACATTGGTGGAAGAGGGAGGGTGAGAAAGGTTTGTAAATGCATAAAATTCATACAAGTCGCTAGTGTAGACATACCAATAATCTAAAAATTATATATTTACTTGTTCGACTTTCACAGCTATTTCAGCAGAGATTATCAACTCATGGGTAGGCACCTCCAGAATGAGGGGTACATTGTGGAACTAATTTTGATAAGCTGAAACAGTTAGCTTCCGGAAGATACAGCACTCAAATAGATTTTGGTCGTAATCAGTAGTTAAACATGGATATCGATTTCTCAATGGAATAAAAAAGAGGTCGTAATCAACGTCAGGAAAGCAGTCTACAGCTGTAATAGAAGTCTGGAAGCAGAGACAAATCTGTTAGTCAACCATTATGACGAGTTGTTCACTTGGGCAGTTGAGCTTATGAAGGGGGAATCAGTTCCTCTTGAGACTCTTGCACGAAATAGAGAGTATGCTTACGTGGGACTGCTAAGGATGTATGTTACTTTTGCAGGTCTGCTACTCTGTGCTACTTGACTTAACTATGGAAGGACTGTCATTCAGTCCAACATTCCATTAAAAGCCCATTGAAAGTTGCTAAGTCTTTTTGAGAAAAGAAAATGTGAAATATTAGCTTATCTATTGCAAAACGTTTTCGTAAAGCTATTAGATAAAGAATTAAGAACTACATGCCTAACGGTAAGAGCACTTCATTTTCTTGGAGATTTTAGCAAAGGAAGTCTAATTATTTTAAGTGCTTTGACCTCAAATATACATTTAAGTAAGAGATAACAGCACAATTCTGCCTCTAGAATACCTCTAAATATAATGCAAACATTTTGACAATGTAAATCAGTGAAGTAATTCAGAGTTCAACAGCCTGTCAATAGAAAGTAACTCTCAAATCGTAGCTCCGAAAAATACTACTTCTCAAGACATGATCAATATCTACCATCAGTGGCATCAATGGAGTCGACAACTTTTCAATGGGAAGTTTTCTTATGCTGTATGCTTCCAGAAAGCAAAAATCCAAACTGAAATCTAAGACGTGGCCAACAGATTAAACAGGATATCACATATCAGAAGTCCTCGTTCATTAAAAATGTTGGCTAAGCCCTTCTTGACAGGTGAAAATTTGCTTCCATTTCCTCCTAATAATCTCCTAAGTGTTTGCTGATCAATACTCAAAAGTAGAAAACAACAATTAATGGTAATTTACCATGTTTTTTAAAGATAACTATTAATAGCAGTTTTCCATTTCTGATGTACATGTTGTAATTCGTTACTCTTATTTTGTTTCTACATAAATGTTTCAGCATACATGTGGCACTATAAACCAACTGATGGTGGATTAGGTTTAGTCCGATACATGTTTTGCAAACTGAAATCTTAAGTAGCATGTATTAAATGTCTCTCAGACTAAGTATTGCTAAATATTTTGGGAGTTCTAGTATACTAGAACTATGTTTATGAATTTTACTTCAGGTAATAAGTGTGGTGAAGAATCACCACCACAGGCTACGGCGACTATTGCGGAAACACACGTGTAAGATTGTACCATTGAATTGTATTGGGTTTGTATCATTAAGACTGATTACAAGCCACGACGTGTTGGTCTGATTCAGGGCCAATTCAACCATGTGACCACTCTGAGTTCAGTAGTACGGCTTCTCTGCATACTAAATTTTTCGCTACGGATGGAGAGAACAAAGAAAATGTCTTGGACAACCTCTTTTGCTTCGGCATACGAAATCTTTATTCATTCGGAACAAATTATAGACTTTCAAAGTAAAAAGAGCCACACGATAGTTGCGCAGCTCATTTGTACGTTATCTAAAACGTCGCTAGGGGGTGTGCTAAAATTGCAGAACAACCGCAGAAATATTGTTACCGCCGGATTTGGATTTTCTGTACATTTTTAGGGGGGCAGAGGCATTTAGCCTCCATCCCTATGGATGTAGCATAAGAAAGCAATCTAAAAAGTTATGGTTCTGAGAAAATGGTGGCGGGTATAAAGATACATGTATATGCTATGCCTGCAGAGGGTGACGTCCTTTTGAAGTGAAATGGCGTTGTTTGCAGCCTCGATTTCACTTGCTATTGGCTTTTCACAATATGATAATATATGCGAAACATGCATCCGTTCGCTCACTGTCTCGTTTAGAGGAATGGAATCATATCGATCACAAGGTTGTGTGGGACCGTAGAATTGCTACAGGAGTTGAAACATCGTCGCTGTTAAGGCTAAGGCTAAAAGTATTTCAAAATGAGCATTTTACAGAAGATTGCCGAAATAGAGGCCGAGGTAAGAACACTCATGTTGTAGTTGATTGGTTAGATTCCCGCAGGAAAGCTTAGGATTGTGATAACTGTTTGGTGGAGATCGATCGTGAAGGAAAAAACAAACACCACTAAAATCACATTGCATGTTATCGATGATTGGCCCATGGAACGTTGATAACTCATAACTCGTGGCATAGTTTTCCCTGATTTCTGTATGAGATTAACATAGTGGTTTTCTTCTTAAAAGTTGTTGCTTAACGTGAATGACTTTTGGGACATCTGTAGATTTGTTATCTGTCCGGATCAAGGGTTCAGGCGTATTACGATACTTAGAGCTTAGTAAATCAGATAGGGTACCCGGTACGGTAGCTGTCTAGTGACAGTAAATTTGGCAAACTTCAGGGTAGCAGGGCGCTACCAAGTATACAATGAGCCACATTTAGAAAGGGGAAGCGACACATTAGTATGTAGACAATTTTACACGATGTAGTCCTATAACCTTGTTTCATTTGTCATTCAACAACACACACTTCTCTCCGACGTCAACATAAAGCTGTTAGCAGTGATTCGTATTCATATTATTTTATTAATTGAGGTTCACAGCCACTGCTACCAGCGAGGCGCACAGACGTTGCACAGTCATGCATACAAGCTACGCAGCATATCAATCACGTAGCTTTCAAATTTTCGTTAGATTAAGGCACTGAATGTATTTGTATGTAGCAAACATAAAGTTATAGGCTATCAATAGATAGACCTCTTTAAGTACTACAATAATATGAAACAAAATTGTATGAATATGCATGTTTTGTAGAGTAAAAATGGGTTAATCACCAACATAAATTTCCAACCATAAATCCACATTTAGTTTTCAGAATAAACATAAGTCATCCTTGAGCTCATGGGTCACAGCAAGAAAGCATCAAAGTCTTTACAGCAGATACAAGGACACAACAATTATCATCCTCATCATGAAGCTGTTAAATGCCCTTTATTTCCCTGTCCAGAGGTTTGGCAGCCTTACAGCTGTTCTTGTACATTCACACCATCCATCCCTATAGTCTGCCACAGACACAGTAAGGTTCTAGGTCCAAAGGTCTTCTTGGATGGTATCCTTCCAAGCCTCTCTTGGTCTGCCTCTGTGCACCATGCTCTCCACAGCCATGGAAGCATACTTCTTCAACTATATCTGGCTCTTTGTTTAGTATGAGTATTTATTTCACCCAGGATACCACTCTTTGCTTTTGTGAATCAGCATAGGGGCAATTCCACTGTGACGGACGTTACATTCAGAAGGAATTTGAGAATGAAAGACTTCTCATGCAAATATATTTGTGTTTCTAATGACTTAACTTTCTTAGGATAATGAGTGTAAATATGAGGCTTTGTGTCTTGACCACAATTGGTCTTCTATGATATCTTAAGGTTTTGCATCAAGAAAAATAATCAGTGTGAGGGACGGACAATTCTATACTGTAACTGCTGTGAAGTGCCAGAATGTCATCAGGGTAAGAGGCCATTATTTCTTTAGTTGTTTTCATTGTTTTGGGAGAGCCTTTACAATTTAACTATGTACATGACATTCTACAGAAAAAGAGTTGAAGTAGTTCAAGTATAAATATTTGCTCAAGTAGCCAGCATTCATCAATGTATATAAATATCATATATTTCACAGAAAAAATATTTAATCATAATACTCAAATGTTAGCTGTAATGCAACATTGGCATTGACAGGTTTTACATTGATTGTGTATAATGAAATACAAATCACCTTGATTTTAGATGGCAAGGACCCAAAAAAATAAAGCTACTATGGGTCATTTAGGAATGTTGAAGGCAAAGTTAGCCAAGCTAAGAAGGGAGTTGTTAACACCAAAGGGTGGAGGTGGACCAGCTGGTGAAGGTAAGTTTCTTACATGTGGTCAACTGGTGTAGTTGATAATGTTAAAATTAACTTATGATAGGGCTTGATTAGTGTGATAGAGTGGTGCAAGTGCTAGTCTGAAAGTTAAGCCATGTGGCATTATAGTTAGTAAGAAGACAGAAAGAACAAGCTCTAGATGTCTCCAGATGTGCACAGATGCTCCATCATGCTAAGACAAGGGAGCCTGTACAAATGATGGATTGTACATTTGCAATAAGTGTGAACCCTGTGAGATTATTATGAGGACTGGTGGTGTGTACATAAGGTCAAAATGGTTGTGAATTGCCTTTGCTACTTGGGTATTATATGTTGTAGGTAACGGACCTAATATTCAGCCTTAAGGAAGTAACAGTAAAAATGGTGGAGTCTTATTTCTTGCAAAAAAAATCCATGATATGTGGTGTAGCAATTCAACTTAGCATTGATGATAAGGATATTTTCAAAGAATACAATAAATTGAAAATATGTTGAAAATTCCAGGAGGGAGGGCATGCCCCCTAATGCCCCAAAATTCTGCCCCAGAAATTATGGCAGCATTCTTGGATTATTTAGTGTCGTTAAACTCTCACCTTAACAACTCTACTTACATACAGTCATACATTTAAGATTTTGTAGGTAGCCATAATCTTGCTGCTTTTGACTGGGTTATGGAACATTTAAAACTGAATGGAATTGGTATAATAGCTCCACAAACCGTTGGGGGGATCCAGCACTTAGTAGTATGTGAACAGTATGTACAACTTCATTGACAATATCATGGGCAGTTGGTTGGGCACTACCCATTGCCAAGTGGCTGAGGTCAACATGCAATTTTTGAAGTGACTCATCAGTGACTGCAAGTGGCACCAGGCAGTTTGTAAATGACAAGTGACTGATCTGTGAGAGATTGCCAGGCCATTAAGAGATGAGGACCTTGTAGGAGGATTTTTGGAAGTACCTTGATGAGAAAGCAGTTGTATTTTGTGTGATGCAAGTAGCATTGCTGTAGGTATTTGTTCATCTGTTGGCTTAGAAGTAAGAACAGTGTGATGTAGGTTAACTTCGTAAAGCCAGGGCAGTGACAAAGTTCTCAATTGTGGGCTTACAGATGTAGAGTTTATGTGCTACTCATTAGCTGTTACACCCTCATCCCAGCAATGATATCTGGAGTTAAGAAAGACCTTAGGGAGGTGTTGGTTAAAACAAGATTAGACAGTGATTTTGGTAAAGAGTGACATTTAGAGCTTTGTGTCACAATGCACTCTGTTTTTCGTGTTAGTAGCTTATGAAAATTTATGAATTCTGTGCATAGAATGGTCACAACCTGCTTTTTGAGTGATTGCTATTTGGTACTAATGGGTTTCAGGTTTCAGCTCTTCCTAATGTATTTAGTATCTCCATAAATTTATAAGGAACAAGGGTGAATCTCTGGAGTAGGAATGAGCATTGTTGAATTGAAGAATTTTAGCTGTTTATGCTGTTCTTTTACAAGCTTTTGTGGAGGGTTGCATGGAATTTAAAATAGCACAATTTGTGTACTGTATTTGACATTTGGTAGTGTTCAAATTTCAGTCAATGATCAATATATGTGTTTTGTATATTTTAATGCATGTTAACATATAGAAGATGATTTTCTATAACATTCCTGTATCCCCAACTAGGTTTTGATGTTGCGAAAACAGGAGATGCTCGTATTGGCTTTATTGGATTCCCTTCTGTTGGAAAGTCTACCTTGTTAACCAATCTAGCAGGTGTTTACTCTGAAGTAGCAGCATATGAATTTACCACTTTAACAACTGTACCAGGTATGATGTTACAGTTTTACAAAATGTAAATATTCTCAATGTCATAAGTTAATGTAATTTAAATTTCTCTAAATTTTCTAACTTTTACACATCTTATATTTGTGGTGATATTAGTCTATATTAGACTGTAAGTATCAGTTTTATTCCTGTTGATGTTGCTTCAGTCAGGATTCATGTTTTGTAAGCATACTTACCACAGATGCATATACAATACATGTTTGCTTAGGTGGCAGATATGTGGTGTCCCTCATTGGCATACTTGATAACTGAGAGTGGATACTTATTGCATACTACCGAATTTACCAAACTAGTATAGCTTGATCTGATTACAAACATTTCTGTAATAAGCTGTCATCTCTTTCATGCCCTCCTAGTTGGACTCCGAGGAAATAATAATAAGATTCTTCCCTTACAAGTCTTGCCATCAAATTTCACAAAGTTCTGGATTTTGTTCGTGCTATTTACTCAATTTACATTGCACTTTACACAGTTACTGCACCTTCATTTAACTATGGTGATTCTAGATCTGCATTTAAGGCAGGTCAAATAAATTAACAGAGAAACAAACCTGTATTATGTAAATCAGATTTTAAAATTCTCAGGGGTAAAGAATTTCCAAAAATGTTGAAAAAGAAAATTTCCTAAGAGGTTTAGTACTAAAGTTTGGCTTCATAAAAGATTGTGGGCCCACCTACGGTATATTGCACTTGCCCCAAAGCAGAGTATTTTGTATGATAATTTCAATAAGAAACATTAGTTCTTTTAAACAAAAGTGAAGTGATTTGGAGGCAGAATTGGTTGCCTTGCCCCCCTGCACCCCTATGACTACAGCCTCAATGCCATGTAAGTTCAACTGTCACTATAACTTGGGGGATTGGGTTCTAAACATCCGAACATTCAACTGATCTCCCTTTTTCTGTGTTTTCTAAACAATATCTGCATGTTTGATTTAAAATGTTAAAAACGAGAATCAATTGTTCTATAAGTTTAAGGGCATACCCTGGGGATAGGTGGGGTTGGGGACACTCAACCTAAAAAGGAGCTATATTTGGTAACTTAGTTACTTTGTTTTAATGGTTTGAATGGAGGCATTTTTGAGCACTTGTGACAATGCCCCCTGCACCTGGCTTTGCACCAGTGTAAGCTACTATACAGTATAACCAAATTTTGTAATGTTGCATTTCTTTACAGCTATCAAAGTTTCAACTTGCCTCCTCTTTTATAAAATCTAATGACAAAATAACTCAAAAAGCTAGAATTGTTGTGAAAAGAACAGTAGCAAACTTGCCCTGCTTTGCAAGAACTGAAAACCTCATTCTGATGAGTATCCTCAGAGATAATCACAGTGTGGTGATGTGGTGGCTTGCTTTTGCTCTTTGACCTCCTGCATCTTGCCTTAGCATAAGCAGTGGCTTGGGCTTTCAGCTTGGCTATGTCATGAATATAACGTTACTGAATATAGCGTAGCCCCTTTTCATTAGATTCCTAAGCAATCTTGTGATATTCATCAATATATTTAACCAAAATATATTCAAATATATTCATGAGCAAATCTGCCATAGCTTTTTCTTCACCAGCCATTCTGGTATCTGCTAAGAAAAAGCATGGCAGGCATAGGAACAGACACTAAGCAAAATGAAGAGTTAGAGTGAGGCTGGAAAGGCTATTAGTAGGGAGGATTTGTTCATAAATGTATGTTAGTCAGTAGATAGCTATGCTTTGTTCATTTTGATGGTTTGCGTGCTCTTCATTCATTGACATTGTAGGACATCAGTCTGTTTTGAGGGCAATGTGAGTAGTATCCATGATGCAGATTACATTCTACCATGTTTACACTTTTGGTTATGACTGATTCAGAGAAATGTTCCTATTTTCCTTACTGCTTTGTACCCTATAGTGGTTTTTTGACCCTATACAGTGCATGTACATTAAAAGAGCATTGTATAAATTTCTTCTATTAAAATGCTTGGGGTTTTTTTGCTTTATTTTATTATTTTGGTCGAAATTCTGAAACATTAGAAGATTGCATAAAATAGGATTGATGTAAGTTTCAATTTTTAATAGCTTCACTATTAAAATGTCTTGCTTTTCAGTAAATTATTTTACATTGGAAAAACTGTCTATTCACCAACATTTGTTACTTTGTGCATGTTCTATTGTATATTGTTTTGTTTGTATTTAATTGTAGGTGTCATTAGATACAAGGGAGCCAAAATCCAGGTATGCTATGAGTTTATTTTAAAACTTACGTTGCAGCTCTTAAGGCTTTTCTCAGTGGTCGAAATTTTTAAGTGCAGAACTAAATAGTTACAGTTAAGTTAATGAAAAGCACATCTGATTCAGCTTGGTTTTCACTTCATATTAAGGTTATCTCCATTTGTAAGGGGGGCATAGCCAGTTGCAATCTATGCAATATATACAACAGTGATTCAGATGTTGATGTTTTCATGTGCGGAAACAAAAGATTTAGTTCATGAGAAGGCTTCTCGTTGGTACAATTTTAGAGCATTGTAGTTTTGCATGATTGATGAAACTGAATCGGAAACAGGATTGAAGTAGAAACACACAATCAAACATTATAGTTACCAGAACATCTAGGTTTGAATTAAGAATGCCTCTTTTTTATATTGTGTTTGCTTTATTACTAAAGGAGGGGTGTTTAAAGGTTTTGATCTTATGCATATATGTGGACTCTGCTTAGGACAAAGTACAGCACTTGAAAAGTTCAACTTCTGAGTGAGGGCTAGGTTTATATTTATTCATGTTGCTCAAACATCAAGAACAGGAAATTGCATTGATGCGAAGTTTTTGCATCTGCACAGGGTCTTGACTTTCATTTGGCAGTGATTCTTGTATTTAACTCAAAATTTCAGGCGGATTTACAGCTTTTTAAATGCAAAAGATTATTGTTGTACCAAGTAAGAATTTTTGGAAAAATTCTATATTGCTTACTTATTTAAGTGCATATAACATCAATGTGCCTCTCATAAAGCCGAACAGAAGTGAAGCAGATAAATAGGGTAATGCAGCTCAATCGAAGAGTATTTTGAAAACCATGTCTTTGTTGAAGGCACAGAACTGAAGTACAGTCATTGGTGTCTGTTTGGTGCCATTATCTTACTGTATACATCCACTTACACTAAACAATGTCGTTCAGTGCTTTCTAAATACGTATATTCAAGTAACTTTGCAAAGATCTAACCAGGTGGCTAACTACAGGGGAACTTAATCGAGATTGAAAGTTACAAAATCGAGAGTTTCCTTCATCACGGGACAATATAAAACGAACTTTTATTTTGGGCGTATCCTTTTCCATGGTGAATCATTCTATTGTCACTATTTTGTTGCCAGATTATGTATTCGTGGAGCATTATCGTATGATTTATACCTAAGTGTTACACTTCAGCTGAAAAGTGTAAAGCAGGGAAACTCATGTACCCCCTTTGTTCGATTTAATGCAATCCTTAGTGACACATGCACAGCCTGTGTAACCGCCATTGCCCATGATTTGTAAGGAAAATGAAAATTATGTTATCCTATGTATCTCAATAATCGTATTTCAATGTTACTGTTCAGTTGTTAGATTTACCAGGAATTATTGAAGGAGCCAAGGATGGAAAAGGACGTGGACGGCAAGTAATTGCAGGTGGGTAGTTGTATGATTAAGGTCCAAGTAGGACTTATGTCAGATAAAGTCAAGCAAAAAATTGCATAATGCGAGAAAAATGCGAACAAAACTTAAGATTGGTATTATGATAGGGGGTGGCAACTAGAAAAGAGAACAAGATATTAAGATGCACTAGGGAACC
>JAAAKL020000597.1:0-39508 GCA_010016065.2 Carybdea cf. marsupialis auct. non (Linnaeus, 1758)
ACACGAAAGATAAATAAAATGCTAGACGATGAGATACAAGATGGGGCGGGGCGGTTCGACGGAAACCTTGCCTGGGCTCCGGGGGGGGGGGGGGGGGGGGGGAGGCGGTGGTGGGGGGCGGGGGGGGGGGGGGGGGGGGGGGGGGGGGGGGGGGGGGGGAGTCGGAACCTCTTTGATTGCACGTCATGAAGCCTTAAATAGTTTGGCCCAGATCCAAATTCAAGGAAGCTCAACACAAGCCATTGTTGGGAACCTATAGCTGCTTGTCAGATGTCGCACTTAAGGCAATCCTAAGAGGCCGTTTCATCTAGCAGGGGCTCATATTGGCTTCCCCTTTTCTTGTCAACGATCAGTATTGTATGTCACGCAGACTCAAAAGTGTAAAATGACCTTACGGAAATATAGTTCTTTCCAACTGGGAATCAAAGTAAGCACAATACTTTCATTAGGAAAGCGATGATTTGGTTTCCAATGTATGAAAAACACAGAATAACAACTATGTTATTGTTCGACTTAACAAATCTCTTTAAACAGCTTACAAAGTGCCTTACAACAACTCTGCTCAGCTATAATAATTGTGATGTCAGAATATGTAGAATATTCTGCGAGAGTATGATATGAAAACCATACCAGACAATGCTATGTCGTTACGTGAGGAGATAGTCTGGTCAAATATCTAGTGGTTGTCAACCAGACTCTTACTATAGTCGTAAAGAGACGCTCCCTATCCGGTCGTATATTTAGTGCAGACAGAGGAAAGTCATTTAGTCTTAATGAGGGAAATCGTATTCGGAGATATTACTTTCACATACCATTTAATAGCTTTCAATTGTCTACATTTTGGTAATGCTGGTTTATAACTAAGTGTTTGTCAAGACGTGATTGGCCAGATATAAATGTCTACCAATGACAGCACTATCATCCTACCCCAACGTATCTTTACCAATAAACTTGCAATCGAATTAAAGTAACTAATGGGTCTTGTACTCAACAGTGTCAAGTCAACACCCTATGCTCAGCAGCTTACTGTCCTGTTGCTACTAAGTCAGTAGAATGTAACATGTCTGTATGTATACAAGTACCTATGATGGATTTGAAGTGTGATAAAGTAACTTAGAAATCCTATATTGACAATGGAAGCGAAGGAGAAAGGAGAGAATGAAAATATGCTTTTCTGTATACTGATGAACATTCAGTATATCTTTAAGGAAACCACCAATATGCAACTCCAAAATATGTCTTTATCCAAACTATGTTAAAATGACAGCACTTGTAACTAGTAAACAGGCAGGGGGTGGGCAGTTCTAGCTCTAAGCTAGAAGAAAAGGTTTCGTTTAGTTTGTGCGATGGTTCTGCTGTGGTGGCTTGCGGGACCTATCCTCAGATCTTCTGTAACTTTGTGCTCAGCCTAGCAGAGTTATTAACAGAGTAATATTCCTTCTAATTTGGAGACGATTCAACCGGAGAAAGCTGAGCCACGCATATCTAATTACTAGAAATATTGACAGTATCACCATATATTTAATTCATGTATTGTCTGGCCTAAAATAACATTGTCGGAGATGCATCCTCTGGAGACTCGAGATAGCCATAATGCTGAAGATGTTTGCTCTCTTTTATATTTATAATATTTGTTGCCTTAAGAATGTAAAAAATCTGCCAACAGTATATTATAGACTAATACAGCAGATATAAGTCTACAGAGAGGGGCACTTCATTTATTAGAATTATGATTATAATCTATAATAATAAAGTATGTTCCTTCTCGAGCTTTCTCCGAGAGACGCCAAGGATGGAATGAAACCGGTAGTAAGCAAATTAAATCTTACGTTGTTCTGTGCTACCATACCAAGGATTGCAAGGTGCAACACCTTGGAAGCACAAGAATAGAGTGCAAGATAGCTATTAAGTCGTAGTTTTGTATTTTTCTGAAACAAAAGCACCGTCTCGTCTTCCCAGCATTTTGTAATCAACGGTAATAAAAATGAACTATCGATCAATAATGCTTACCGATCAACAAGGAATTGATATTATTATTTAAACAGGAATCGTTTGGGGAACGTTTGGGAACCTAAACATCAGCTCTTCGTCCGCCATGGCTTAATTAAAGAAATTCCTCTCTTGTGACTTACAATCAGTTAGTAAGTTTTATTGACTACTAGGATTTGGACTCTGGAAGCATTACGCATTTCTTTCAAAATAATTTGTGTAGTCATGAGGGGATGGGCCTTGTTGTTACACCGATGAGCACAAGGTGGCCCTTGAATTATCTCTATAAACAACTCTTTAGTATATCACCTGTAGAAAGGGATTTGTACAACTTTCAAGTTTGAATTATTAGGCATATGTTTGTAAATGTTTGTACATTTAAGCGTTATACATCGTACTACCTTATCTTAATTGTGTATAGAGAGATTTTGCATTGTTTTATATACTTTGAACTTATTGGCTTGTAGTATTTGTTTGGGTTTTTCAACATTCACTTATAAATATATATAGAAACTACAGAAGCAGCTCGTTACAAACATATATACAAAAGTTAAAAATAACAAGTTTTTGAATCCTAACGAGTTATTTACGCCCTAGCTTAGGCTTCAAGAACCTATTTTTAAGTTGTTTATATGTATGTAAATGACAAATAAGCTAAAAGATGCTTTATCCAGCTTTTAGAATTTTTTGTTCCTTCTATAGACTGAAAAGCCAGGGCGAGGGGCATATTTGGAAAGCCTGTTAAAGAACCTTTCAATTATTTTCTTTTATATGTTTTTACGTAGGATTTTTGCTGTCTCAGCATTGATATATATTTATGCTTATCTATATGATCTTTGTCAGAATGTGTATATACAGACTATAAATCCTCAATTAAGAAGCACAGAAAAACGTTAAAACAAGCCCTTGTGTAAAACGAGCTGTCGGAGCCCAATTCCCTTTTCTAGCCAGGTAATATAGTTGAAATATTGCTGATAAACGGCCCTTATAACATCTTATTGCACGAAACGAATGAGTGGTATTTTTTAAGGCGTGGAAAGTGTGAAGTTAATAGATAAAATTTAACTTAACTACCTATTTCTGATGAATGAGCCACCGCATTGCTCCTTACAGCCCACATTCTTATCTCTAATGCAATGCCATAAATGCCATAGATGTCAGTTAGTTACTATAAATAAACAGGGTTTGTTTCACGATCTTCCTCTTATTCAACGCTCATCTGCTGATCTCATTTGCAGACACTCGCTTACTTTCACACCCTTTATCAGCCTGAGCATCAACAATTACATCATAGAGTTGTTCATAACTTACAGCACCAGCCCCGATGATAGTCGTCCCTCGTTACATGCTGTTGCTGTGTTCTAACCCATGCTCATAACATAATCCTGTTTCCTAGCCCTTTAACTCTGTAATTTTTGTGCTATTTTTGACAGTATATTGAGGCATGGGGAATTGGCATGCCTCTTGCTTTATATATTTCTTTAAGACAGCCTCCGTCATATTTTGTTACTTATTCCGCAAGTGTTTGTGGTAAGAACTGCCTTACTTAACAGATAATATATCTTATATTTATTTCTTCAGAAGAGTTGGTTCTTTTGAAAAATCTCTATCCCCATGTATTGCCATTGTGATTGTTACTGTGTTGTACATAACCATCACCCTAAAGTAGAAATTAGCTTTTATAAATAATTGACACAATTTTATTCTTTGTAAGTTCTTGCCTTTGACCTTCTCTTCTCCCACTCAGGGTTGCTTATACCTCTGAGTCGTTCTTTGCATGAATGGAACCATCGAGAGTCCAATATAACGTATCTTTGCTGTTTCACACTAAAATCTGTTATTTAAGAGCACAACAGATTTAGGTTTTACTTCGTGCAGTTGTATTATACACACTCAAGTAACATTTTCAGTACATAAGTTAGCTACCTTACCGCAGTTACAGCCGTGGTAGGCGCTGACACTAAATCATAACAGGTGATAATGAATCAGTGTAAATTTTCTTGTCTCTTCCCACTCATTTAATGTGATTGAATTAGAAATCAAACAAACCCGGACTGTTATGCCCAAAACTTCATGAACGTATATTTTCAATAAACAGAAAGTCGATAATTTTTGGAACATAAGGCGCATTTTAATCACACTTTAATCACTTGCGGAAATTTCTGTCTAAAGCAGATTTTGAAATTTTGGTTTTGAGTATGAGAAGTAAACTTGAACGTATGAGAATATTTATAGAATTGCCAAGTGTATTGGGAAGCTCTGATTTTTATTCAGTTCCCCAAAACATACTAGCAGTAATGGCAAGGCCGCACTAAACTATAAATTTGGCCTAATGATGCAGTGTAAAGTAGTCTATATTTCGGGGTGCATCGACATAGTGCATTTGACACTCATTGTACGTCAGTTGTAGTCTTAGATCTATTTAAGAAACAGGTCTAATGCTGCAGCATCCATAACACCCATCGTAATCTGTTCCTGACCTATAATAGTGCCAGTACTGTCCTCAAGTTGACTCAGCCTAAACTGACTTCATAAATATAACATCAGTTTAGTCATCAGAGCTCATTTCTACGTTTAAACTGCGTTTTCTATCTCTTCCATTCATTGTAATTTCAACAATCTTTTTTTAGCAATTAACATAACACCAGACGCATAACAGTTTCATATGCCTTTGACAACCAAACCCCCAAATCTTAAAATTGGAGACACATTCTTGTTTTAGCTTTGAAAATAGGGTTATTATTCATCATTTGTTCTGTACTTTATGAGTTCTTCCAAATGTTGACTAACGTTGGATAACACTGCCATTCAAGGGATCAGATGCGTAGGCAAAAATGTCAAGATTGAAAAACTCCTAACCTCTCATATTATTGTGATTTCTAAATTCGGTTCGGGATATTCAAACAATGTTTACATTTGGGTGATTGTTAATTTAACTTACATTTCTCCTGTACTCGGATTGAAATAAATATCCATGTCAGAAATGTACTTTGCTCCTACTGGAATTCACAACACGGAGAGCACTACATAACTTCCATGAAACTATGTAGATAGAGATGGTAGTATCATTGACAATAAGCACGGCTTTGTTGTTGAAAAGGTAGTTTGAATATCAGGTTTTTCGGTCAGTTTCTTCTTCATGAATAATAAATCTTTTTATTTTCTTTAGTTGAAGAAATCTTTTCGTTTAGCATATGGTTTAAATGCATAGAGGCATCATACCAGACCGGTTTCTTACTTTTCTATGTTGGACATTAGCCTGCGCAGTGCAAAGGGAGGGTATCAGTAGTGCCTGCGGGAACCAACTCATCATCCTTTTAACCTATTAGTTTATCACTCACCAAACTGATGAATTATCTCATACCATATCAAGTACACTAAGTTTCTTTTGATAATCAGAGACGTAACTCCATCGTTTTTAAATAGCAAACATTTTTACACCTTTCTATCTTTCAACCTTGAACTGTATACGCATCCTTGTAAAATAAGAGCTGGTATTGCAAAAAAAGTCATTGTCCCTAGCTGCCCAAGAGCTACGAGCAACCATGAGTTTGTGACAACTTTATCTTAAAAGCAGGAATATGCAAGCTGTGAGCACCCCCTGGTAAAATAGTACTAAACTATTTCAATAAAAGCTCTACTCTATAAATGCGAAGACAAAGATTTTCAACCATGCTCTGGAAATAAAAGATTACTGTGCAAATATTCAGTTTTACTTGAATAATGAAAAAACTGTGCTGAGTAATAAATCGCAAAAATCATGTTGTGGATTTTCATGCTGCAACTACCTAGCAGTTACTAAACGATATCATATAGGAACAGAGTTCTTAAAAAGCTGCCTCCGAATTCCTGGAAGATGTATGATACTCTTGAAAAATAAAAGTGCAACACAGTATCTGACTTGTACCCCCTTACATTTATTTCCATCAGTTGCTGTATAAGACTGTAAGTGATTTCCATAGAAAAACTACCAAATTTTTAGCTTTTAAGTTACATGGTCTAAATGTCCTTGGCGATCAAAAGTGACCTTATAAGAACAGGCAAATGGTGAGCGATAGAACACAAAGTTGAGGGAACTGTGAAGAGCACAATAAAATGTAGAGAATAGTTCTCCTGAAGATATTAAAACGGAGGCGTATATTCCTTAGGTTATTTAGTTATCAGAGGTTTGACGTTTTATCGGGGGGTAGTCTCTTTTTATTACTGAGCCATCTCGCGGCCCTTGACGTAAAAAAATTGAGGATATGACATAAAACTTGATTTCTAAATTTAAGGCCAATGGCACTTTCTATTTCAATAGATGGTAACGTTACAATTAATTATTGTAGGCAACCTTGCATATGCTAAGCCTGAAGCTATCAAAACGGTCTACTTTCAAGTATACTTTGTACGAATCTTACTGATGAGAGTATACAGAAAAGCAATTATTGTTTTTGCACTTGAATGTACCATTTAAGGACACCTAAAAGTTTTAATTTAGTTTGAGTAAATGTTGGAATGAGTTGTCGTAAGGTAATCTACTTGTAAAGTTAACAACTGTGACAGAAACGCATCATTGTAGGATGGGGCAGGTAAAACTTGCATTTTTTGTAATCTAACTTGGAGTGTGTCGTTTCAAAGGTTATAATAATGTACACGGTTTGACGATCGCTTCCGCATAATTGGCAAAGCTAGATCTGATTTTCACTTTGCCGTTTTAGAATCTATTCACATCAAAGCAAGAAAACCGTTGCTTTGTAGACAAAAAGAATTTGTCTTCTCATTGGGCCTTTTCGGTTAACCATTCAGCTCCACGGACACTGATTGGTCAAAACAACACCAATTTGGCAGTCAGAATTCTGATTGGCTACCTTAAACACAGTTGGGCAAACAATTTCGTTGATTCCCTTTTGGCTATTTTCTGACGAATTGTACTCTGAGGAGTGTCAGACGAAAAAGCATTTTAGTACAAAATGAATTCGCTATTTCGTGCAGTTTTATTATTCTGTACCATCAAGAAACTTTTCGACTATCACAATATAAAACAACAATGCTGACAGAAGATCACCCTGCTTAACTCCTTTCAAAACCTTGACTGGCCTTGGTGATTCCAAGGTCAGTTTCAATTTGTGCAATGGAATCATGACATGTTCGTTTCAAAATAGCGATGCATCCTCGGTCTATATTTGTTGTTTCTAAGATATTGTTTCAATTGATAGATGTCTCAAATTCAGAGGTCAAGTTACGGGAATGGGATTCGTTTTGGCAATATAACTTACCTTTCATCCCCAAGGATTAAACGAAACACAGTAACACTAACTGTTTATGCAAATCTTTAAACGACAGTCAAACCAGTGACATTATATGAAGCTAGCTTCCGACCATTGAAATTGAGTGTGGCTTCTCATAACAACTGTTGTCACGAAACATAAGCAGGGTGCCTGATTGCTCCTGTCATGAGGGGTGGCCTTATTTCCATCCTCTAATAGGACGCCCCCCCCCGTTTATTCATTTTTGACAAAAAATAATTCGACCCTAGAAAAAAGTGCTTTACTCTTATTATGTTGTTTGGATCTGTAAATTTTCTTTTCATCGCAAGACGCAACATAAAGAAAACAATTAAACAGTTCAAACAATACTGCTGAAACGGACGAAGTGAATGCTGATCAGACGGACAACGATGGGTGTACCTTGTTCGAAAACGTATTTGGTTAAAACCTTATTGTAAAGTTGTTCTCAAAAATATTTGTTTTTGTTCGAACAAGGTGTTTGTGCATGATAATCACGGATTTTCCTTTGTTTTCGCCGTTTGTAGCCGTTATCAGTATATTTTGACCCCCTTGTTTATAAGAAATTTGGTAATTTTCCAACTCCCCCACTTATTTTGACCCCACTATTTATTAGGCACCTGAGAGTAAGATAGTGCCAGTGGCCCGACGCTGCTTAGTTCCCCATTGAGATCCTCAAGACGAAGCTAGCCGCATAAATACTGTTGACAACTTAACCGTTTCAAAAACAAACGTAAGTACTCAATTTTCTAACAATACTCTATTCATTCGGCTTTTCGTGAGAAGCATCACTTGAAAGCAGGGCTCTCTGATATGTAGGCTTTGCACCCTTTCTTAGATTCCAAAATGTTGGAAGCAAGACTACACCCTCTTGGACCACGTTCAACAATTATAAATTGAAATATCGCAACAGTATTAGAGACAACTCAGGCGAAAACAAGATGGTACAACAGAGTTGGCTATTTAAGCATTTTTACAGTGTATTGGCGGTTTGAGCTCATAGATCAATCAAACACAAAAGTACCTTTATGCAGAAAGATTCTTTCTTACAGTACAAACTGAACACCTTTAGAATGAATGAGCTAAATGAAAAGGAGGTACCAACTGCCTAAAAAATAATATTTTTTTGGAGGGGGGGGGGAGGGAGCTTCCGACAAATTATGTTGGGGAGTGGGGCCTAAAGACGGTCTTGGTATGTCTGCAGTTGGGTCCGACCACCTTTGTCATGCGGGGTGACTCTTGCAGCGTTGGCCCCTCCTTTACGCTATGATGGCACTATCACCCTTCCCACACTGGTGGGTTTCTTAAGACAGCCCTTTGCATTCATCACCTTGGCCCGACACAACCTTTCATATAGCGATTTTCAAGAGGAGGCTGACTTGGATGTTTACTCTCGAAATTAAACAGGTAACCCATTGAAAACTCTACACTCGTAGTACGTACAGAAATGAAATGACACTGATAAAGCTAAAAGCAAACGAAATTAAGGTTGCTGGAGGTGGTGAGAATTAGGAATCGACTTCCCGGATTGTCCTGTTTACTTTTGCACTATTCAGTACAATGGTACAGTCTTTGTTTTCGGTGTGGGAGATCCTGGTTTCGTTCCGGGCCAGCGCCGTAAGCACTTCATGTTTATTGAGTTCTATACTACGTAGTTCATGACTGCTTGTGTGTCTGTCTGAGTACTAATATAAATATTTCACTTAAGTGGGCCTCTACCGAGATGATGGCCTCGGGGTATTGTGGAACCGCTCTGAGAGGATGGCCGACAAGAAAGGAAGGAGATCATTAAGATCTTCCAGGACGTTTGACTAAAAATTACAGTTACCGCAAACCTAACGATGACAAACTTCCTAGACGTAACTTTTGACCTATCTACTCGACGATATTACCCCTACGGTAAACCGAATGATGCACCTTTATACATTGACTCCCATTCTGCCTATCTACCCTCCATCATTAGACAACTTCCAACATCAATCAAGAGAAGACTTCCCACACTCTGCTGCGAAGAAAAAGCATTCACCGACCACGCTCCCCTTTACGAACACGCTTTACACTCAAACGGACACAACGTGAAACTCGAGTGCTGAAAAGAGACAAAAACTAACCGAGAACAAAAAAACAGCACACAGAAAACCAAACCTCCCTACAGTATGACTGTCAAGACCAACGTTGCAAAGACATTCCTAAAACTAATTGACAAACACTTTCCCCCCATATCGACTTTACACAAAAAATTTTAACCGCTACACGATAAAGGTAAGCTACTGGTGCAACAATAACATGAAAAGCATGATCAACAGTCACAACACCAGCATAATGACTAAAAACGACCGGAAGACCAACCTCAGGTTAAACCACTTTGCAACTGCAGGGTGAAAGACGGTTGTCCCTTGGATGGTAAATGTCTCACTGAAGGTGTTGTTTACCAGGGTACAGTAACGCCAAACGACACCAACCAAGAAAAACATTATATTGGCATTGCGGGGAGTACGTTTAAAGACAGATGTTGAAACCATACGAAGTTATCTAACAACTGACGATATGAGACAGAAACAGAACTCTTAAAACACGTTTTCGATCTTAAGACAATGGCAATTGACTATGATATACAATGGACTGTTGAAAGAAGTTAGGCCATACCCAGGTGGCAGGGGCAGGCTTTGCCTGGAAGCTGGCTTTGATAAAGGCCGACAAGAACTCCATTCTGAATAGCAGTATAGAGCTTGCGTTAAAGTGCCCCCACAGGAATCGTTTTATTGTACATAACTTTGTCCGTGTAACTTAAATAGTATAATGTGAAGTAACTTGTATATTTGCCTGAAGATCGCCTCGGCGTGCAACTCATAGTAGCAAATGTCCCGTGTCTATGTCTATAGTCATCCCTTAATTTAATTACTCCCCAATTAAAGTGGTAAAATTGGCCATATCAACTAATAACTAATTAATTAATTTGCTGTTTCCTGTAATTAATAACTAACTTGTTTGCAAGCCGTAATTTTTGTATAAAAGAGGTGAAATTACTTCGATTTTAAGTAGGTTATCAAGACTAAATTATGTTGCATCTTGACCGACATGATGGAGCACTGCATGGATTAAGGGTCACCAGTTTGATCATATGGCGAAATGCAGGATGAGCTGTCTCACCGAATCACGGTCATTTTAGCTAACAAAGGCTATTACGGCTACACATGGTAATATAAAAAAGTTTTTTGTTGATACAACAATTAATTACAAAGAATGAAAGGGTGTCGTCGGTCAGGTGGGAGGATGTCATGTTAAAATGTCAAAGTGTACTTATATGTACACTTTTTGGCGCTGAATTATTTACTTTTCTAAATTTATTGTTTATGCTTGCTTTCCACAATAAAGCACATGCAATATATCGTACATAGCAAAGAGAAGGTGTGTATTAATGACACAATGGCGGAATATATTCCTGCCTCAATTTAGCCTTTTTATACACTGGTTTGCAAGACGAAACGTGTTACCTATTGAACTGAAAAGGCACATCAAATACCCTGTGATTTTAGGTTATTACTTTCTTGCAAATACAGCTTCCAGGAGAAACTAGTGAGAGCTACAGATAGCTGGTCAGAAAAATGTTAAAGAATGCTTTTCTGCTATTTAACTCTAATATTTTCTCTTCCACCGTCCCAACACGTCTGATCCTATGCTGCCAAATTTGCTAAGGTCCTCAGTTTTTCCTTACGAATCTACGGTTTATAGTACGCAACGTAATGATCTCAAAAGACAACTCATTGTTGATGGTTGAAAAAGCTTTTTTTCGATTGACACTCGTCAGAACCTATAACGTCAATACATACAATGAAAGGATCGAAAAGGTGTTTACATGAAATCTAATTGGTTACAGAAAAAACGGACGCAAAAGTAAGCACTAAAATAGGCGGACATCAAGAACAAACTCCTTTTGGCGGCAAAGCTCAGGTTTCATCAACTTGATGTAGATCGCCTCCAGCACCCTAAGGTGATGTGCAGAGCGTGCCTGTTCTAAAACTGAAAAGCTAGCCATAGAAAAGTTCTTACAACATTCCTGGTTCTGCAACAAATGTTGCGCAATAGCAGAGTCAAAGTGTGTAGGTCGAGAAGCTAGCTTGCACCGTCTGGTGGGTCTTGTAGATTCTTGTGCTAAAATTAGGTTATGG
This sequence comes from Carybdea cf. marsupialis auct. non (Linnaeus, 1758), assembly GCA_010016065.2. Lineage (NCBI taxonomy): Eukaryota > Metazoa > Cnidaria > Cubozoa > Carybdeida > Carybdeidae > Carybdea > Carybdea cf. marsupialis auct. non (Linnaeus, 1758). The sequence goes on from JAAAKL020000597.1 coordinate 11,426, forward strand.
TGTGTGCACATAGACCCTCTGTATCTATGGAGTACAAAAATTGAAATGACCCATTCATCAAATCAGATTTAGTATCAGCATACACTTACATCAATCTTTGGTTTCTTGAAGCCATCAGAGGACCCATCTTCACCAGGCCGTTTAACACCTTCAAAATAAGGGAGTATACAAAACAGGCTTTATTTGACATGCAAACAGCACAAGTACAGTTTTTAACATCTTTCAATTTTATAAACAAATGAGAGAGTTAAAGACAGCTTCAATATCTTAAGTGGCACAAGAATGAAACAAACAGAGCAACAGTACACAAATATAAAGACATTGGGGGTACAATAAGCTCTTGCCAGACACTAGCCCTTATCACTACATGCAACAAGTTGAAATCAAGGCAAAAACATAAAATAGGGATAGATAGCTCACCCACCTGAAATTGATGCAGTTCTTTGAAGTGGTAGTTCCAGTGGTGCACTTTTGTCGATGCTTGGAGTAGTATCTGCAATGCAAATTCAGAAAGATTTAAAATAAACCTACATAGAGGCATCATTGCCAACTTAAATTATAAGATGGAGCAGTTAATGCATCTGGCAAGCTTTTCAAATCTGTCTAATAAAGAGCCTTAATTATTGGATGTACTGTCCCCCATTGGAGAAAGCATCCTTCATGCATTGTACCCCTGCAAAAATATGTAAAAAATACCCCCTTCCCCAGACAATTAGAAATGTCATATCTTAAGTATAATAGCTCGACTGTCATTACATTTCCTTCCGTATTTTTCTCTTCATGTTTAAGTGATTTTTGAATTTTCTCAAACCCAGTTATAGGCACACACTCCCAAGTGAGGGCATCCCAAATTGGGCACATCCATAAAAATTCAAATGCTTTAACAAGAACATCACTACAATAACAAAAACTTACACCATCATAAAAACTAGCGAAGATGATTGTCACAAAAAATCAAAATAACTTTGTTTACAAGACAAATAGTGGGGCCAAAGGGAGCAAAGGGGAAATTGTAGAGGATGTTTCCTCAAAATAGTCATGTCTGGAAAACTTTGTGTCCTATTTACATACTATGTTATATTTGATCGTTGCACATTACATAGCCTGTTACTTACTTTGGTTGGTTCTTTCTTACACTGTCTAAGAAGGGTAGGCCTATGCTTGACTTAGCCCTATGACTCCAAATTTGTATGCTGTTGTGATTGGTAGGTCTGACTTTTCTGACCATGATCCTTAATCTTTTGATAAGTGCTCCATCAAAACGTACACATAAACAAATGAAGTGTTCCCTGAAACTCAAAAGTTTCAATTTATGCCCAGGATGCTTTCATGAGGCAATAACATAAACTCTTTGCTGCCTTTGTAACAGGATCAAAATAAGCAATTTAAATTTTATTGCAACTGAACATACAGAAGGAGAACTATGTAAAAAAACACCATACTATTTATCACTTGTAATCTAACATCCCAACACAAAATTTCCAACAAAAATTGCAGCATCTATTTTATTTTTTTTGTAAAGTAATGTTACTCTATACAGGAATACCTTTTTCTCCATTGAGGTATGCAAGCAAATCCTGGAAGAGGTGCAAAGATGGCAATCAGAATTTTACACTGTCTGCTACATGTGGACAAAACAAGTCCTCTAACAAATGCTATAAGCTTGTTGTATTGGGAATCTACTCAATAAAAGGCAACTACAGGGCTTTTAAATTCTATGTGCACACACGTGTATGTATGTATGTATGTATGTATATATATATAATGTATGTATATAATTTTTAGTGACTAAATTTAAGTTATTTAAGTTGCATATTCAATGCAAAAGTATAGTCATAACAACACCATCATTGTGTGTATCATAACAAGCAGAGTATTGCCCTTATAAATGAATACACTATTGAAAGTGAATATATTTCAGATGGCTTCAACTGGAGGTTAAATTTGTTCAAAGGTGAATTTAACCTCCTCAGGCTTACTGTCATTTGAATCCTTTCAATCTCCAATAAGAGCATATTTACTGTGAGTACACTGATCAGTATTTCATTAAAATGAAAAATCAGGAAACTTAATCAAGTGCAAAGAAAACACTTAACTACACTACCTGATGTCCAAACTCTTTCACTTACAGAGTTTTCACTGCACAACTTAAACCCATTCAACTACATGCAGTACATAAAAAATAAGAAGTATATAAATAATTTTGAGTATGTAATTAAAATACATGTGATACCAAGGATTTAGAAGTGCATGCCTATAGTGATGATACATACCTTTCTGTCTGGGAAACGAACAACAGGAACTTTTGCAGCCTATAAAGCAAATTGCAAGGAATACCTTCTAAATAGTGGAGATATAGTATTTTGAGTCATTTATTATTTGTGACCCTAGAAACGACCCTCTGCAATAAATCTAAGAATTGACCACGTAACAAATGACAAAGATATGCTACTAAATTTCTCCCCAGCCACTTGTTACAAAGATACTTGCAATAGCTGCAAATGATCTCCATTTGTCTGACTTGGGTACATTGAACAAGCTGATCTGCAAGATTCCCAGATTTCAGCTACTACTCAGCTCTAAAATAGCATGGTAAATGGTCCTCATCCTCTCCATGCATATACTTCAAACATTAAACAATTATATTTAGAGTCTTAATGATTCTGTATATGTAGGGCATATATTCTCATAAAACATGACCTTGTGACATCATCATTGCACAGACCAAGGGAGAAGTATATCCTTACAAATACTGAAGTATATGCACTTGTTTTTCACAATTTTTTTTAAGTAAAAATGATTTTTCCTACAGGCCTGTTTAATATCAAACAGCCAACTGATACTTGATGAGATTATACTATAAATAATATTTTTGACACAAATAACATGCTCAGTGTTTACCCAACAACAGTTGACATATGAACTTGTTACATCATTGGTCAATTAGTTAGTTTTGACTGTCTTTCTTGTGACACAAGTGGGATGCTTAAAGCTACCATATAACGCTTCAATATCTAAATTTGTCTACGTAAGCATGACACTATTTTAAGTGAACGAAAATTCATAAAAACCAAACAGCTCTACTCATAGGAATGTTTATCTGTTAAATAGAGGACTTACACCAGCTCTTTGGACATAGATGGGATGCGACAGTCTGACATTGTTTTTTAAGAACAACAGAGCCTCAAGGGTGTAGTACTCTTTTGGTGCGGTCCTGGTGGTGTGAAGAAAAGAAAAGATATAATAAATCACCAGATAAACAACTATATGGATTTGTAACATTCACTAGCCAAAAGCAATCACGTGCGTTCACTGTACTATGCTAATTCCGGGTCTTGCTCTATATTCGACGGACTACACAATAAAATTACGCTAGAAGAAACTAAAATGTGCCACCAACGTCAATGCAACGAGTCCTGTTAGCCTAAAAGATCCGTGTATAAAATCCGTTTCTTTGTGTGATAATGCCATGGTTTAAGTTATCCCTTCCGTTGATGGCAGTTGCTAATTGTAATTGCTGCTAATAATGTTATAGTGCCTATACTGGGCACATTTACCTCAAATAAACGGTGTTGCTTACCAGTATGTAAAGACGATGATTTACTAGCAAGGTTTAAATGCACCAGCTTAACATTTGATAATTATCATATCTGGAAATAGCGGCTATTGCGAAACCTTAATGTTGATGCTTTCCATGATGAATTTATAATGACAACAAGCTATCCTTATATAACAAAGTGTGTACGGACGTATAATTCGTGAGTAATACCAGGGTACGACAAATAAAGACAAATAAACTTCAAATCAGTGTACCGGTAGAAAATCTGAAAATAGTAAGACATTTCTACAAAACTCCAACTTTTAACTCCTTTCTAAACGATACAAACTATAAAGACCAAAAGGAATTGGCGCATACCAGGTCAAGTACAGCAGATGCTAATGGACTACTCGCTCCGCAACATTTTAAGTGGATTCTATCTTCTGTAAATAGGGATCGCTTCAGAGAATGGCTGGTATACAAAAAGCGATGCTGAGCTACGAAGGAAAGTACAGACGTACCTGCATATAACATAATTTGTTTTTGCTGTTTTAAGAAACGATATTCCATCAAAGATAATTTGATCATCCCGTTCTGTTATACTTTTCTTGTTAATGTTGAACTGCCGAAGCAGCGTCAGAGGATCAGCCATCTTGTTTACCTTCTATCGAGTTATCCAAGTCTGCTTCTGAGCTTAGGAGTCTGGAAACTATAAATTGACGATGACTTCGCAATCGCAGATAATCTTGATCAAGAAATAATGTGAGTACAACAACATTTGTGTTTCAGACTGAATCGTGTTAAGATTTTTAATGGATTCAAAAATTTTTCGCCTGTTATGTACCTAAATTGATAGTATTTAAACTTTTAAATTTCCACAGTTTGTGTGTGGTAGGGCTCTATATATTTCACAATTCCAGGGCTAGATGACAAAGTCTTCCACACAAGTCTATCTTGTGTTGTTTTTTGTATCAGGAGAGCTCATCCAACTCCATTTCCTGATATTGCTGACCCGAAACCTTCTCTGTCTCCTTTACCATTCATCTTCTTCCGATATTTTATGCATGCCGCTTATTGTCTTCATTGATTGTCTCTTGGCGTTGGCTTTTCTTAGCATTTCACCGTTTGTGACCATGACTGCCCTGTCATATCTTCAACATTCTGCGATACGTCCCATTACAAATATTTTAGCTTATTGGCTGTACATCATCTTATTGTCAAGCGTTCTGCACCGTACAGTAAATCAGACCATACGCCCATAAAGCACCTAGTCCTATTTCTCTTCTTTCAAGGGACAAATAGGTATTGGTACAGTTATGATTTCATCACGTCCAACATTACTCTTGCCATCAATATTCTACGAAGGATTTCAATTTCTCAATTTCCATCTGCGCTAATTAGTCACATAATATATCTATTTATTATATCTATATTTATTTATCCATCTATCCACCTATCGACCTATATACCTATCTATCAATATAGGCTATATATATATATATATATATTGACGGATAGATAGTTTTTCCTTTCCAGAATGAAATGAATGATAGAAAAACACAAGTACTCAGACAGACACTAGCAAACATGGAATACATAGTAACTCAATGAACATGAATGCATTCATCTTTATACCTATATCTACATATATATACATGATAGTCGTGCATAAATACAAAATTGCAAGAAACATAAAGCCACTTTTGTACTTTGTGACAGTCTTGGTGGTCAAACAAACTCAAAGTGTAAATCGCCAGAACAAGGTTGAAATAGTAAGGCGAGACTTGGAACTCAGTTGTGTTTTAGGGGAACAAATAACAAACAGGAGGGAGGCCGTGCTTTTCCGTCAAACAGTACCAGATATAAAGATGTTATTGAAAAAAGGATCAATAAAAATAAGAATTCCTATAGCCCACAAAGCATCGAGCTTCTTGCTTTAATGGGTTGTGTTTCCAGAATAGCAAATAGAAAATCCCTGGCCCTTCCTGTGACATGAAATCAATCATAACTGTGTATCTAAACACGATCAATAGTGCACAGCAAGTGCTGCGTCACTGAAGTCACACTGTAACTCGATTTTCGCATTTTGACACCTGAAGTAGCTGTTTCCTTGCATAAAGTATTAGCATGCCAATGAGGATGAAAAGAACTAAGCAATCTGGGAAGCTACATGTCAAGGATATGTGACTGCTGTAATTAGCTTTCAGTTGGAAAGAAAACTCTTATACAACAATGATTCAATGTGTGTACTACAAATGATCATGATTAAAAGAAACCATCATTGCTTATTGGTATATGCTATGGTCGAGCCACAAATACTGTCTTGGTGCAAGAAGTACTTTGCGTGTTTTAAATCAGCAAAATACATCTAAAGGAAATAACGGTGAAGTTCTTGAAGAAAATATGATTTTGAAAATGCAGAATCCAGGTCCATTAGTCCAAGAAAAGAACACAAATGTCAGGCAAGCAAGCTATTCAGTACATCTGCTGAGTCCATCATCCGGTCGAGCTAGCTCGGTTAAGTAGACTCTTGCGCACCATCTCGCACGATCTTCCATTGCACTAGGGACGTCTGTCACAAGGCAACTAGCATGGTCACATAGCTGATCTACGTCGGTGTGCATGGGGCGCAGCAAGGTGTCATTGACGAGTTTCTTTTTGCTTTTTTAAAAATCTTAGCTGCGCGAGTAGGTCTCTCCCAGATACCTTCGGAGATTGGAGTAATTTTTCCATACAGTTTTTGTTTAGTTGGGTGCGTCTTCCAGAAAATATTCAGTATGACAACGAGCATACGAGTGACTGTACCCTCTCATTTAATTTCTAGTTTCTTTATTGGCACCCAAGGTCAAGAGCAATCAACTAAAACTGTTTCCACATCAACTCGGAAGAAATCACTCCTGATGTTGTTTGGAAGTGATGGTTTCCAGATAGCTCTGAGAGCGACTAGAGCTTCCCATGCCTTACTGATTCTGATTTGCATATACGTCTTTGTTGAAACGATGTTGATGCTGAGATAGGCGAAGAATGGCAGTGTTTTCAGAGGATTTCCATCGAGTGCGCTTATAGGTCATGCTTGATGAAAACTTAGGAGATCGACTTTTCCTGCATTTAGGTATAGATCAATATCTCCTAAAGAAGTTCTAAGGTCATGCAATAGAAGCGGTGCAACGGCAATTGCGTCTGCAAAGACTTCAGGATCAGTAATTATATTTTACCCCAATCTACCCCTCTACTCCACCTCCCAACCAAAAGGTCAAGTAACAGCTGAGGGTCGTGCTCCTCCATAAAAGTTAAGTTAAGATCTGTTACAACAGCACCAAGTGTTCAAATTTTAAAAGAAACCATGCCTGTATGTTTTCTTCTTTCTTTTCCCATTGTACTCTGACGTTTCATACCATTGGTCTGCGCAATATGCCTTCAAAACCAAGAGCACTATGCTATTTCGTACAGTTTCAATTTCAACTGCATGTTTCCAGAGCACCCACTATTACAAATCTGGTTTCAGACCAAGAGTATTTTGCTATGAAAACTGGTATCTCCAAGCACCGGAAATACTAGAAGAGTAAATACGAAAAAGATCATTTGCCTCCTTAAACCATCTACTTTCCCATATACGTCATCTCAGTAAATTTTGTACAATAATTTTCGTTTAATGGGTTAATGTAACTACGAGCTTGAAAAGCCCTTCCCACGAGAGTTCCCCTTCCCGTCACCTAAGAAATTGCAGTCTCTATAGTCTGGCTGTAGCCTCAAGCATTTTCTGCTGATCATAGTTTCCATCTCTACCAATTTACATCAACTTAAAAGAAGCAAAAACAATCACACATATAAACCACTCCCGCCCACCAAAACGCGACAACTTAAAGCGGAAATCTCTGAGTAGCCCATAAATTGAACTGGTTTCTTGAAATGCACCGGTAAAGATAAGGAGAAGTACTAACGGGATCTTCCAAAAAAAATTTGCCGCCTCATAAATAAGATAAATATTGAGATATAAACTCAAAAGAAGTCAAATAAAAATTGGGGGCAGAAAAAAGAAAATACACCGATTATTTTGCTTCGAGCTAAACTTTATTTGAACAGTTTTCCTATATATTGCTTTTTTTCTTTCAAAAATTTTCATTCTTAAATCGGGCCAGCAGTTAACTCTGCTACGTGACAAAACTATACAAAATCAACGTAAAACTGACCAAAAACCAACTGAAAATAAATACAGTCACTTTAGTGGATACGAGATATAGAAAACATAATGATGACAGAACATTCGCGTCGAATCAGGAAGGTGATTTGTGAAAGCAGCCGTCGACAGGCCGTTGAATTTCAAATCCTACACGCAGCTTTACAATTCGTACAACATAGAATATTACGACGACCTACACGTTGAAACCAGGTTACTGCTAATAAATACGATATGAACGTACGCTACTTCCTAACAACAACTGACGACCCAATAAATCCCTACATTGCGCGTAGTAACAAATAATACGAAGGCTAATCACCGAATTATCGCGCCTGCAATAAATCAACTTTATTCCTCAACTTGGGTAAACTTCCAAATGTTACTGGTCGACACTTAATTCCAACCATTGATATATTCTCCTTTCACTTCTATATAGAAGTAAACGAACCATCAAACCTGAAGCCTAACTATACGGAGTTACTGAAATATTACATCGAACCTATCTTTTAACCCATATCCTATGCAACTGGAAAGAAACATGTAAATGCCTACCAATGAATATCGAGTAACAAAACATCATACCACAGAATCAAATGATGGAATGTAAATATGACGTACTAAGAAATACGCTTCAGATAACAGCCTTGAGAATCGAGGAAGTCCAACAAACAAGTGAGATTAGAGATAACTGGCGGTGAAGACGGTTTTCTGATTCAATCTGAAACTGCTGCTAAAATTAGTCTCACTAACCGTAAAGATCTCGTACAATGTATCTAACATATGAACGGATTTTTTTTCCTTTCGGACAGCAGATATTGGTAAACCGCAGTCTTTTGCACTTCGTTGAGAATCACACTCGGATTCTGGTAATCCCTGTAATAAACTCGACTTGTGTCTCCAGGCCGGACACAAGGAAACTTACCACACACAGGGAACGTCCAAGAGCCGCGTACTGTAATTACAAATATGGAAATCGTACCACAAGGAAACAAGACATTTCAGAGGGGAGCCAAGAAATCGAGCTTCAGGAGTATAAACAGCCATGCGGTACTGTTCTACCGAGAGTCATCTTCCAAAGTTGTTTAAGAGAGAAATGTAACGGGACAGATTGATTCTGTACAAAGCCGTCTAGTCTTCTTACAAAAGGTGATAAGAATGGCGCCACTACATGACAATCAAAGAACAGATCCAATGTGGTCAATGGCTGTAGATGCATAAAAGAAAAGACAGGGTCTTAAAAAATGCAAGAGATGAAATAGTGAGTCAATGATCTCCTTCGGCCCTGGTTCTAGTAGCAACACGTGGTATCGCTTTAACAGACACATTTGACTTCCTGTCTGACACGCTTTTAATGCTATGCACATTTCCTGACAGGGATATCATTAGATCGGATGGCCGACGAGTCACTAGTTTCCGGAAACCTACAAATAAAAATATAAAAAATCACCTTTTCTTTCCGTAAAAGACCCCCTAACTGGAGTCTGGGATTCAACTGGGTTGTTAAACATTAATTCTTAAAAGAGAAGGATTAATGGGAATGTTAAGATTCTACAAAAGCCAGTAAGTATACACTGCAAATACAAAAATACCAAGCAAGTGTTGCCTCAACGTTTTTACACGTTGCGATAAGAAGCCCCTGGAGACGCAACATCAAGACACCATTGAACGTTCCTTGTATAAATGGGCAAAACATGCGACTACGCATGAGTTAACATACAAATGTTATTATCAATTACAGTCTACGAACTGAATACAATCACTTGCAGCAACATATGTACATATTCACTATAGATCTATCACCTTCTATTAAACATTACAATGGGCCTGTCAAGTCCCGTGGCTTGTCGTGCACGAATGCTTTTGGTACCATTCCCAGCCAAACCCAATCCGTTACAGTGCTTTCTTCAACGGATTTCACTTCTTGACATTACTACCTACAAGGCTTGCATTTCTACTACCTGCCACCACTGGTGTTCCTGAGTATAACCTAAATCAGTCGGAAAGGTCGTTTAAATGTTATAACTTCCTACGAGCTAATAACCAAATCAAACAGTACTACAGTGCAATAATTCCAGTTTTGTTATCCCTTTCGATCCCGTCATATACCTAACTTCTCAAAAAATGCGCCTTGCATGCCAAGCTGGTTCTTTAATGCCCATTAGCATTATGTCGAGTACTTAATATATAGAGTGCAAAACTACCTCCCCACACACGACCCTAACACAATTACCCGAAGATCTTGTTTCTTTTAGACCTCATATACTAGCAAACCGCAAACAGCAGGGGAATCACAGGACGACATATATATGCAAATATCTTCACCAATCAAGACACAGGATTTGACAGACACTACGATTAGCAAACAGCTGAACAAGTACATTACGAAGTAGTGACTTTATATATTTCCAGCTGACCCCCCATCGAGAGAGACACCTGATTCAACTACGGCTCGTCTGTAATCTCAACCACCACTTGACTACAAAAATAAGACGCAAGTGGAAACGTACAATCGGCATTCCATGATGCTTCGGCATACAGAACAAACCTAAAACAGCGCCATCATACGCTGCCTGACAAACTTCCCAGACAGAGTATCGCTGGGTTGCATTACGAGTTAACACGCCTTACATGGCATTGTACATGGGTCATTGTTTTGCCTATTATAATGTGCAACCTTGGTTCAAGCGTACAAAATGGGTAACGCACCAAATATATCTCCAACCCCCTACAGAAATATTATTTTCGCAACTTAATATCAAAGCTATATGAAGTATGGGAGCAGTAAGAACTAAATTCTAAAATAAAACTGATGGTGCGTAACGTTAGTGGCGATCGAACTGCCAGCGTCATTGAAGCTATTGCTAATAGTCCACACCCACGATAGTTGTAAAATTATGAACTATCAAAACTGGCATTGTGCATGTGGCCACTCCTATATTATCCCGATGCCAGGCCAAAGAAGACAGCCACGCGTGGACTAGACTTCGGGCCTCACTTCACATCCCTCGTGAGGATGCCTGTGAGATTTGAACGAGCGAAATTCTTGTGCCCTTACATCAAGTGTCAGGGCCTCTAAGGTCATAATGTTTCTTCGAAGGAACTCATGATATCACTCTGGAGGTTCATATCGACAGTTCCGGCGATCTACGGAAAAGAAGAGGGCAATACGATAACCTACACTTGCAGTACAAAAATGACAACGAAGATGCTGAGAGTGATTTTATACATTCTTCCTCATCCACATATTTTCTTTATTAAACTCCTCTCTCTTTACATTCACTTACCTTACTAATTAACCAGGCTTCTATTGGCAATCAGGGCCTTCACAGGACATCTCCAGCGTCCTTATACTCAAGACTAAGCTAATTAAACAAGTTAATAGTGTGGTCTCTCACTGGGCCATCTATTAGGTTCTTCATGGGCAGCACTATATCTAACACATTTATTTCCTTTTCAGTGATCGACGCCAAAAGGCATATAAAAGTGAATGATGGCAAGAAATGGTATAATGTAAAAGATGTACTATTCAAGTGCAGTACTATCACATTGATTGCATTACAACCTGGTTTTAATAATGTAACCATTGCGTGTTTTCAAATATGGAATAATGAAACCTAGATACAGCGGTTTAGCGTTGCACAAGTAAGTACACTAGTTGAATACCTCCTAGTTCATTTTTTGTTTTTTTTTAATTCTTCACTCAATACAAGGCAGAGTTGCCACTTCAAGGTGTTGAATTTGTATTCATACTTCAACTTTAATGGTATATTATGTACTACATCAATGCAAAGAATCAGAAATCGGAACTCGCAATATTTCTCTTTGTAGACAGCAACACAGTTGAATAGTCGACTTTCATACAATATCGTAATGATACTGCGGTATAAACACGTTGGGGCATTACCTTTCCATTAACCATTTATCACTATCGCTTCACCATAACCAGGCTCCATTGTTATAATATTTATGGATATACCATTTCATCTAACGTATATAACAACAGTACTTACCGCTTGACGTTTCCGCCTTTCTTGTTCCTTCCGTCTTTCGATTTCCCTCTCCCTGTTTCGCTGAGCTTCCGTTTTGGCCATGTCCGACAGCTGTTGTTTGCGTGCCTTGTCAAGTGCTTCTTCTTCCTCTCTTTCCCTGCGTTAAGAATAATGCATCAAATACAACATTGGTGTGGCATTCATTGTAACAATACTTTAAAAAAGCTGGTTAAGTCGCAACAAGTTTTGCAGTAACTAACGAGAAGCCATTTTAAATAGTCTGGGACGGGAATGTTAACACTGAACTCATACTAGCGTACGTGGGTAAAACTACACAAGCTTTTTTAGTCAATTCTATCTTTCGTATTTGAGCATTCAACAACCAATACCTCAACTCAAAGAGCGTTTTGAGGACAGTCAAAGGCCGATACAGCATCTCCTAGCGTGGGAGCTCCTTAGTCTGTTGCAGCTGCAATGAAAACACACTTTATGCCAAAGGGAATACTACTATGGCCAAGTTCATGAACATTGAAGCAACTGAAGCAAAGAAGAAATATGTACAGAAATATGTACAGCACACTCTCTGTTGATGCACACCACTGGTTTCGATTCAGCCGAGTTGGAATACTTATATTTCCGATTTCCATAATTTGCAAAGGCTGCTAAGGGACATGGAACAAATGTTGAGATGAAATTTAATGGTTGAGTTAAGAAACCATGCATCCAATGGCTCCCAAACTGGAATCGCCGACAAATTTGGTCTCTTCCAGCCGCTGTGTATCTTTTTGTTGACAGCTTCGGAACAACACTATCTAATAGGCTTGACAATTTTGTGAAGTTTCCTTTGCACGAGTTGGAGAGGAATTAAAAAAAAGCATCGCTTCTTTCATTTGGTTAAATATAAAACGAGTATTATTAAATTTGCACTTGTAATACGGCTTAATCTTAATATGTAACGAGAGCTATTTGACTTGTAAAGAGAAACTCTGTTTTACAGAGAACTCATGAAGTCATCGCTCTACTTCTGTGTTTCTCACTCGAATTATCAATACCAAATAAATACATCTCCGTAGCCGAAGGGATCCCTTTACTTCCCTTACCTTTTCCTTTCTTCGATTTGACGCAGGCGTTCCTGTTCCGCCCTTTCCTTCTCCATTCTCATACGCTCCTCTTTTAACTTGGCCGCTTTTTCCTAGAGAAATGACAAAGGGTTAAAGTGAACAGGTAAGCCAACGAACGACGTAAATAAGGAAAAAATGTAAAAGTTAAACTGTTCATGAACTTAGCCGATCTGGATAGCTCATCAACAAACTTCTTGCATGGCCCTTCCATTTTCTGCGTCGGACATACTCAGCACACATTATCAGTGTGCTCGCTCGCTTCCTCGCTTGCACCAGCATTCACGCTTGTCTACTATCAGCAATGTTTATGTAAAATCACGCTATAAATGATTCTGGATTTCTTCATTCGTCTCCACAAACAGCCATGTTCTTGTCTGCAAACACTCGACAACCGACTACCTTAGACTCGCTGCACATTCTCAGTCTTCCTGTTAGCAACCAGAGCACCTCGTATTCTTACAAATATAATATGTGACAACATTAGAAGCATTCTTACCCGTTCTTCTTTCTCCTTGGCGATCCTTTGAAACTGCTCGAAACTTGCGCTTGTCGATGGTTTACTGGATGCCTTTGGTTGAGATAAACTGGCCAAGCTACCCCAGGAGGCAACGTGTTTCAGAGGAATACGATCCTGATGAGAAAAATGTGATAAAACTTGAGGTGCCAATTTAAACCCAGATGACAAGGTTATTTGTAACGAGACAAGTTCAAGTATTCAAGACACACTAAAATATTCTGATTTAAGAAACACTGCATAGTCTCTTAAAATATGTTCTGGATCATGGTGCATGTTTTCAGTTGACTATTTTCTGCCCGTGCCTCTGATTGCACAACGAATCTACCTTCAGAATTTTACTTACTTCACAAATAGTACTTGTTCAAACGCATGACTACAGTATTATTAATATGTCCTAGTTTCTCGGTACCTAGTTTGGCAAAGTGGTAAATTCTTTTTGCAATATATACCACAGGAAATTAATGACGAGTTGAAATATTCTTGCCTACTGTTGGATCAGATTTTAAGGGTGGGGAGCTAACTGTTGGATTTTTTTTGGGGGGGGGGGGGCTGTAATACTCGCAGATAATAAGAATACATTCGCTTCGCTATGTGATACGTTTTTCGTACTACCGTTGTAAATAAATGATTACGTTAACCACCCTCGTGACAGGAACAAAAATAGATCAAAGTCAAAACATTGACTTGATGCCCGTTAGGAAGACCATGGATCTGGACTACAGAAAAATACCCTTTCTATATATCTGCAGATCTTTCTCAACTGAGATCCACCATATCTCATATTTCATATTTTTAACGCGCATGTTCAGAAAAAACCTGTTATATTACCCTTGGAAAGTTAAGTTTACAACGCAAGGAAGCAATCATGAGGTGCACACAATTTGGATGACACGCAGTAAAGGCATGTGAAGGGCACGCCAGCAACATCCCACTGATTTACGCTCTTCAGCACTCACCTTTTTAAGGCCTGCTGGGGTCTGGGGTTTTCCGTTAGTCCCTAGATAGAGAAATGGAAAACAAACTCTTTAATATCGCAAGATGCCAGAAGCTTCTGGGTAATTCGAGGAGGAAAGGTATCTACCAAAATACCTTGCAAAATAATACCACATCACTGTCAACGTGGCAAATAAAGAAAGGCATTTTTGAAAGGACTTAAACTACGGCCACAGAAATAATGTCAGCAACAATGGCGTTATCAATACATCTGTTGATTGAGAGATGTTCGAACATCATGACTCCTGGTGCCTTCAAAAAACCTGACGCTTAATCAACGTCTATAAAAATAACTATCCATTCGCTACCTTACCACTTCGGAATCGTCATCTCGCTATGAACGATGAATCACGTATACGGTACTCTCTACCTTGCCATATCTCTTTCCAGATTAAACTCCTAATTATTCATCGATAAAGTCCATTACAGTTAAGAAAGACTTACCTTGAGCTAAGCTATTCCCTCCTGATGATATCGATGGCTTTTGTTCTAAACCTGACCAGTTGGAAGCAGCGTTGCCTATGAAATAAAAATGAGGACATGATAGGCGCGGAATTTCTACTGATAGGATTGGCACAACGTGGCAATGATAACTTGCAACGAGGGGGGAACTATTGACGCAACTGTTAGTCAAATGTGACTTAGAGGCCTTTCCAATCCAACCTTTTCCCTGACTTACTGATCGATAAAGAATCAAAACCTTACAAAAAAGGAAACGTCTTATGATGACAGAATCTCAAGGGTCAAAACAATACGTTAATAGTTACAATACCTGCTGGCTGCGTTGCTACTGCGGAAGGCAATAAACTCGCATCCGCCATTGCGAATGACAATTTATCCCTGCTACCGTTCTGCCCAGCGGTAATCGTGGGTGTTGAATCTCGACTACGTGCTGTCGTCACTGGCTTCGTCGGTGCTGTGGGACTGGATCCTGGGCTCGACTTAATGGACGAAGGTGTAGTTGCAGCAGGGAGCGTATTAATGACTGGTGTTGCAACGGGTGTTGGGGTACTTGTCACAGGTAATGATTTGACTGTCGGTCCACTTGGCACAGCAGCATTTGTTATGCCTTGGGGAGGTAGACTTAGAGACTGAGGTCTCGACACTGATCCTGGCATCGTCTTTTCCAAATCAGCTGAGGGAGATTTGGGTGTTGGTGTTACAACACTAGTAACTACCAAGGGGGTCGGCGCGATCTCGGTTTTTACTAATGGCGGGATCTGTTTGGGGACTTCAGTGCTCTTGACATCAATGCTCAGGGTCTCTTTGAAATCCGATATCACAGGCACCTTCTTGGCTGGTCCAGCCAGCGTGGTCACTGGTTTTATATCTTTACCTGAGTCGGCCATATCTCTCCCTGAAAAGATGCAGGAGAAAAGAGCTTCTTATGAAATGTAGAAATGTACAGAGCTGCCACTGAATGTAACGAACAACCTTTTAGTTACAAAAGAGATTGGTCCCTAACAACAGTTACAAACCTGGAGGAGCGGCGATAGACAGCTTTTGCCTACTGTCACTGACCGTACATCCTTAACAGCCTCGAGGACGATCTTTCTTAGTACATCAGCAGATCAAACAGCGAAAGGGTAACAGAGGAGCAAAGACAGAGGCGATGAGTTCGAACACCAAAGCAATCGTAAAAACTGTTATGCTTTAACACACGTTTCATAGCGTATCGTCTTCTCAATTCTATGATAACAATTCAAGGATAATGAGGAAACAGAAACGTGAAAAAATAAGATCATAAATCAGAAGTTGAGTTTATCTGAGAAATCTTGCCTTGCATGTCACAAGATGGACAATCTCTATGCATGAGAAACACTAAATCAAACCTACATGCTTCAAGGAATTACTCGAGGAAGACGCCATGCCAATAGTTACACTGACTGATACGAACAGACGGCACGGATTCCAGAAGACGGTTGCTTGTCTCGTTATTTCTCTTAGAAATCTGTACGAATCACGCACATCTGCAACGACGTCATCACCACCGCTGTGTGAAATTGTATCTTTACGGTATAAAGCATCATGAAGTAGCGCACGCTATAGTCTCTCGCACAAAGGCAGTACTATCAAGTAAAAGAGGCAGATCTAAAATGGGGGCTGTTGATATTGGCGTCTCCCACACTTATACCTTGGCTCTTTACTATATTCAAGATTCATAAATGATCTATCCTGCTAAACATACAAGAACATTCATACGCTCCACCAACTTAACGTATCTACTAAAGGCAACAATTGAAGATATCACATCGACTTATGGCTTAATCAATTATATTTGAAAGTAACTGAAACAAAAGCAATGATAATCAGTGCTGCGGAAAAGAAGGCCGCGGTGAATGAAAGTTTTACCCTAAGGTTATGTGATGCAGTTTACAAGCGATTGTCGATGTTACGAAGAACCTTGGTATTCAAACTAACGACACGCTTTGAGGAAATAAACACATGTATGACATGTAACACTTTTAAAATTTCGCGGGGCATCGGAATATGCAAATATACGCGTGAAAAACTTCCTTATAGTATTTATATCAATGTATTGTCAAGCCTCGCTTTCGCTATGGTTGCTCAGCCCGGGCCTGTTGTGAAGAAACCGAAATTCAACACCCCTGCAGCGACTTCAGAATCTTATCGTTTCAGTCGGCAGACTAGAATTAGCATGCCAAATTATGGACAGACTACTTTCGCTATGTAAAGTTCTTTGGATGCCCCCTACAAAATCATTACTTATACTTACGGTAACCGTGCATAAACAGACTGAAATAAATAAATCAGGAGTTTGTATCCACTTAATTGAGATACGCAACTTTAACACGACGATGCTTATCGCACAAGGTCCCTTGTATGTTATTAAAACATCACTTTCCCGGTCCTATCTCGCGCAGACATTTCTCTACAAAATCTGCTTATTTGGACTATCCTCATAAAGGCGGAAACTATCGTTCGTTATGAACTAACCTTTCGCCGACGTTCTTGTGCCTTTCTGTCCCGAAGCTTTCGTCGCTGGTGCTTTGGCAGCCGCCGACTTTGTAGCGGTGGCTTTTGCGGGCGCCGCTCTCGCCAAAGATGCTTGGGCTGTAGATACTTTCGTTGTTGCCAGCTTCGTCGGCGGAACTTTAGTTACTGGAACCTTCCCTGCTGGTATTTTGGCCACCGGTTGCTGAACAACAGAAAACACCATTTAAAAATAGTCAATACAAAAATGAAATAGGAACCTTAGAAATTCTACGAGCATCGGTGTCCATGGAACATAAAATAACACCATGTCACGAAGTCGAAGTTTCTTACTCTTTAATGCACATATCACAGTGAGTATTACATTACTGTAAGTAAACTACTTCATTGTTGGCACTATATTCGACACTTGTACCCCTTCTACCGTTTCATTACTCCTTTGATAGATATATGGTCCACTTTACCACTAGGCGAAAAATCAGTTTGCACTTACGTACGGCACCGATCGTAGACGTGATCGTGACACTATAACGATTTCCGCACACTGGACAGGCAACAAGGAGAGATAATAAAAGGCGCACCCCTCCACTGTGTAGCCAATAGCAACGTACCAGTCTTGTGCGACCCTCCAGTCTATATGATGCATTTCCGTATTCACTACAAAGGATCCCTAGCATAACAACATCCTAATGTTCCAAATTGCACAAGTATCTGCATATATCCAGAAGTATGAGTACATTGCTTCGATATCCATGAGGAAATCAAAACGAAACCTATTATCTACTCTAAATTCAACACCCCCATCCCTCAAATTCCATAATACTAACACCACTAACGTAAAGTAAATCTTAGAAAATGGAAGGGAAAAAAAGAGAGTTCTTTCCGGTGGCCAACCCTTGCGCTCACGACTCTCAATATCGGATGAAACACTGGCCATGTGGTCAGTATCACTTAACATATGTTCCCACAAAAGAAAACAGTAGGTTTTGGAAACAATGTAAAGAAGATATGAAAAGTCTGTGTTTTATACCTTCTGATGAGAGTGGGAGGTCTTGCGGCCATGCCCACCACCATCTGCGAAACAAACACAAAGAAGAGAGTCAGAACGAGTCTGACTTCAAAGAAAAAAAAGAGAACAACAATGGGCATAACGACTCCTCAAACCTCGCCATTGCCAAGACAACACTCACGGGGAAAGGATCATTATAATCATCCGGAAATAGTTCGGTACTAAATCAGCAAGCATCCACTCTTATCTTATTTACAGTTCGGTAAACTAGTGAACAACTTTTTCACACTCGCATTTTCAAAATGACATTCTTCAGTAAGACTTGCGCACTGCCGATATCAACGGCATTAGACAGTTTGACATGACCCTTAGATGTGAGCATTATCTTAAATGGCTGCGATTACAAATTCCTTACCTGCAATTATAAATGGACGATCTTTACGTTATTAAGTGACTAATCACGGCCTACAGCGTACGAAAGAAACGAAACTTAGCTCCAACAGTGGCTGTGCCAGAAGAGCTCAAAGTTGCAACGAATTATATTCTGCTTTCACTCAATGTCTTACCATGATCTGAATAGGAGACAGCTACTTCTAGGCAATATTGATGGCAGCGGTGTATATGGACGGAGAGAACTTGATGCTGGTTGCAACGATTGCAATACGCCTTTTAAGATAATTCACAGCTAGCTGAAAGCTGTGTGCTTCAGCAGCGGATAATCTATCGGTTTGAGTAGACCAGATCGACGCTAGCTGCACAGTCCCTTAACACATCTATATCTACATCTTCAGGAGTCTTCAAATCACATGCTCGCGGGCAAGATTTACTATTTGGCTGCCAAGGGGTACGATGATCGGTCGTATAACATGTCTGGTTGAAACTTGTGGGAATCCTCGTTTCCGAGTTGCAATTAAACTTCTCGACATCCACATTCAAGAGCCGAAGCTCAGCCTGTAAAAATGCTATTACATGTTGCCCTCTGTCTGGTGACGCAAAAATACCCCCGTAAAATGTCTACATTCGCGGTTAAATGATTTTAGTAAAATTGTCCGGACGAACAATAGTTTGTGAATGACCGAGGCGCGACCACTAGTTCTTTGATGCGATAAGTATAAATTCAGGTATACTCGTATCTACCATTTGTCACACTTTAAGCTGACACTTAAACATCAATGATTGCTTTTACCCTCTCCGCAAACCAATGTCGAAGGCATCACAAATCAAGTCCTAAAGAAAACCGTAACAATGTAAGCAGAAATAGAGCACATAAAAACAATAAATCATAATGTCATCGTCTAATGAGAAAAGAATTGAACTCTAGGCTCTGGATGTAATCATAACCGATTAAGTTTACTACCCAATACTAAATAGTCACTGCTTTCACTAAACAAAGTCATGTTATCGAACAAAAATGCGCTGGTCGAGTATTAAGTACAGGGTACAAGAGCATACGCCACATTAAGATGTGATAGACTCCGTTGGTGGAAATCTCGTCTGTAGGGACTTGAAGGTCAACTTTTAACAATATTGCTCAAATCAAGTCGATCCTTAACAGGGTGTCTTTCCCAATGGCACGGCCTCCTCTTCCAACTCTCCTTCGTACCTAGCTACCAAGATTGTCATTAATGACGTGACAGTCTGGAAATGTCTTAACGCAGCCGCGGGGCAGACACGGGCTTTTTTGCAACCTCGGTTAGCCACGGTGCCAAATGCATCCCCAACTCTAACAACAGTGGCAAGGGCGTGGTAACAAGAGTGTAATGTAAGTAGTGGTAGCCACATAAGTGAAATTCAACATACTTTAACAACATGTTGATGGCATAATCAAGGCCGACTAATATCAGAGTATTACAGCACCAATGGTCATAATCAGGAGTCGAAACGCAGGAATAAATATCACCAAAGAAGGGCCAGCTCTCGTTGTAAATGGTTTAATGTCTATGCTTTATTATAAGGCCACAAAAGGACAAAAGATGCGCACTTTTCTGGGCTGTCATAGTGAACTATAAATGGCAAACAGAGATGAGTGTCGGCCTGATTAATGAACGGCTAAGACCGTGTACTGAGTTGATATAGGCAAAGATGGAAGGAGAAAGACATTCATAGAAAACAGTTACAGTCATCAGCAAAGCATCAAGCAAAACAAAGGACCTTAGCCACCACGGTGAGATGAAGAACAAATGCATAGGGAATATAGCCTACTTCAATGCTTCACTTCTAGCCAATCTGTTTGGCATCACAGTTAATGTACCTGGGTGCTACACCGTGCAACAACGACAACGCAGTTTTAACAAGTAACAATACGATTTAAGAGTTAGCCTTGAGACAAATACAAATCTTGAGTGATTCATTTCAAACCCTCTCTTGATAGTTTAAAACATGACATCTGCTTCGTCTCCCTTCTCTAGGAAACTGCTTTGCCCAGATGATACAAATAAAAAAGCATAAACAAAACCCTTTCAAATGAGTTTTTAACATATTTACAATAAGAAAATTGTTCTTGTTCATTTACAATGAAGGTGTGTAGCGATGGAAGTTCGTTTTCTCCTTTCTCTTACAACCATGGATTGTCTTCTTGCTAACTACTTGTCTTCCGAGATCGATCATCACACTGTTTCCTGGCTTGAAATTCATGTCCACTTAGGCAAACCAACTACCGACGGGTTAAGTTTATACAACGAGGTTAAATGTTAACTTGATCGAGATACGCTCCACTCGGCATTATTAACAGTTCTTTTGGCAACAATAATATCATCCAGGCAAAATTACCTCACTACGCACTAACTGTCAAAGACAACCAAGAGTACATCACTGCCAACAGTAGAGACTCCCAAAAATTTGGTCGGCGAACGAACACAATGATTCTACTATGGTCGGGAACTAACAGGAAACTTCATGCCCCCATGCTCACATGTAGGTTTATTTCTTATACCTAATGGCTACACTTTTATACTCGTAAGCTTTGGTAGACGATTTAATCAAGCACCGTAAGTCAACATGGATTGTTAAAGTTACCAAGATCCAAAACACCTCCAAACTATTATAGTACACAATACTACTTTTAACAACTGCAAATAACATTTACTCTTATGCTCTCGTGTTGTACACATACAGAAGGCAGAGTCGCTACACTACGAGGTAACATCAAGGTACCAATATAATAGTTAACCAGGTGGCTTTCACCGGTGGCTTATCTCACGTGACGGGCTTCTTAACGGCCGTTACCAACGTAAATACAAAAACTCATCCACTCTGCCACACGCAGGTTTTCCTTCCGTAACAATAATTTACAACATCTTCAAGCCACAGATACTTGAAAGGCTGTCGTTTGAGGCACGGGTAGCTGGTACAATTCTTGACAATACGCTAGTACTGTAACTGTGACAACAATGGGAACGCAAGTCCTTCTGTCATGTACCGAACAAAAATTAGACCGTGGAGGAAATAATCAGTTTTGAAGCGACGCAAAAAGATCCGTGACAAGCTGTTTAGAAAAGTTAACAGAAGCTTATGACTCAACTTGAGCGGAAAGTCAAACCAGAAGGAGAAATACTATCAGTGCAACTGTCCTGCACCGATATCCATTGATTCTTGCTTAACACCCAATGGGAGAAAATCCTACCTCGGAATACAAAGCTGCAGAGAATCAAGGGACTGCAGTCACCGCCTGCACACGTGCACCGATTCTGTCGAAGTTCCCTTAAGATCCGAAGACGTCCGCCCTCTACCAAAATAACATACTCAGAATGAAAGAAAACGAAGCGGCATTTGTGTACGAACAGAGATTGCGTCACAAATTTTTCCATCGATGTGCGTAATCTGCGCAACGACGTCTGATCAACATCTAAATAGCATCCACTCGATCAGAAAGCTCTCGTCTATCAAAGCTAGCCAATTTGTGGGCCTCTAGCTATACTGTCATTGGAACCGTTTACCCTATGGCCATCACTCAACAGCCTTTCAAATAAATAATATAAGCATACAGCCTGGACTATATCGTCCCTTACAGTGTCCATATAATCCCTAACGATATACATTCGCCCTAAATCTCTAACCTGGAATTTGGAATTTTTTATGTCTACTGCAAAAGGCCCACACAAAAGCAAGCTTTGATAGAGAAGACATTTTTCTAACAGAACTCAAAACTGTCCAAAGCATGTCCACGTCTAGCTCTGTAATCAATCCTGAATGCGCGTGGTACTCACGAAGTCCTATTCAACTGCCACATATCAGCAAGTCTGCGAGACCAGGGCTTCGCTTCCTGACATGTTTTATTGCTTCTGGGAAAGAAACATCGGCATTGGGGGGTTACTCTAGTAGCCCTGTGTAACACAAAAACTATGTAACAAAAAGATAACATGTACCAACATTTGCGATGTTAGCACTTAAAAAGCAAAAAACTGCGAAATTATTTTGGAAATTATCGAGTAAAAGGGCTGGTGATAGGTATGTACCTTATCCGGCAATTCAATGGACGAGTGTCTTGATAGCCACACGTATATTGTACGTATTAATAACAAATGCCAAATTCCAGGTTAGAGTTTCCTAAAGCAAGTTACTAACACTGCATTTTTCAGTATCGGTTACAACACAATTACTTTTTCTTCTTTTGACTACCTTGCTCAGTATCTGAACTATCAGAATCCGAACTTGATCCTGAACTTGACCCGGAACTGGAACTACTCGAGCTGTCGCTACTGCTGCTGCTTGCGCTGAGGCGAGAGGCCTTCGGTTCACTGGCTGCAACGTCAGCAACGGCGCTGCCTGAGTCTGAAAAGAAACGATGAAAGCTCTGGTCAGAATAAAGCGACTTAAAATTGCAGGAGAATAGGTCTACCATAATATCTGATAAATGGGTAGGGAACGTTATCAGTAAGCAATGCATGGGTGGTGCAAAAGAACGTCACGGTGGCAACCCGGAACAGCAGGAATCAGGAATAAGATCAAGGTGGAGGTAGACACTAGAGGCTTGCGGTAGAAAGTGGAACAAGATCGTGGAAACAACTGTAAAAAGTTTTTGCCAATGAACGAAAGTATTAACCGTCAGTAATTTCGGCCAGGGTGAATCGTCCAGTTGAGTAACCATCACACCTTTATGAGGGAAAGGGAGCGACTTGAGCAAGCTTTGTACACATATATTCACTGTAAAAATTGAACAGCAAAATTTTAAAAAACAAAGTCAAAATAAAGGAGGGACCTGGCCCTCTGCCCCAGTTTATTAGGCCTGTGTCGTCTGAGTACCCACCATACACCATGGCATTATAAGCAAAATGACGATCACATGACCAGAGCCTTCCCCTTCCTACTTTGCCTACTACGTATTTCGATCTCTGACGTTTCACAGTGCTTTTAAACCCTCACGTGCAGTGCTCCGTATGTCCGAAACAGTACGGAAATAGAATTTCGCCGGCCTCTGTACCGTAATTTTTGACACAAAGGTGGATGGCCTGCAGATGGCAGACCTTACCCCTATCTACAATTATTGCATCTAACCATGATTAGTCAGTTCATAGAATGTGACAGTATTTGGTACTGCGCAGACATCATAGTCAGCAATTACTGCCCTTAAGCTGACAGTGTTTGTGGCTTGAAACAATAGATCGACATTAGTTTCATCAGGCCTTCATTTTATGATTCATCACCATGCAGATCGTCTTATCATAACGAACAGGCATATGAGTGAAATTGGACAATATCAAAAATACCAGTGACGGGTAACGAAACCTACCATCCTTTATTGTTGATTTCGCTGTTCGGGAGAGGGGAGGGTCTCTACTAGTACCGTTGTTTGGAGAACGATAAATAATAGCGGTGGTCTTTGTCCTCACAAGAACGGTTAATGTTGATCTACGTTGAAAATATATATAAATATATATTCGCAAGTAGCAACACCATATAAATGTGGTCAATGAATACATACCCTTCCTGCTTCCTTTCTTTTTCGGTTGCTGGACAGCCTCCAATTTCCCACTCACATCCTATAACATTGATAGGGATGAAAGTTAAACGTGACTCTGCTTAAACACATTTGACAATACAATACTAACAGATCTTTTTCATCAATACTTCTCTACATTTATTAAGAAAGATCTTGTCTCCTTATGAAGGCAGAAATTTGATACCCAGCGTGAAAGTAACCGTTCTTTCGACTACGCCTAATACGTGTCCCCTTAATATCAAAGAACTGACATCATCTCCATCAAACTGACCTTCGTCAGAACAATCTGATGATGGTGATATCGAAACGTTATACATATGTGTATTTCGAGTTTTATATCATAATGATACGTATTTGTGGTGGCATATATAAATATACAACTTAAGAGGGCAGACTAAAAACCATTGATAAAAACTATATACAAAAATAGCCTTTACGTCACTATTGGGGATCGAACCTAAGACTTCTATAGTGCAATAGTAAAGTCGGCAATCCGGGAAGTCCTTATCAAATTCTCACCACCACCTGCAATCTAATTTGTCGTTTCGCTATTAGCTTCATCAGTGTCATTTCCTATATATAAGTAGACATACAAGCAGTCATGAACTACATAGTATAGAACTTAACAAACATGACGTGCCAAACATAATATACTAAAATTGGAAAATTCCTGCAGCGCAAACTTTCCAGTTGTGTCTATTAACTTACTACTTCAAAGAACGAAAACGGAGTGATTATTGGCATTGAAGAAAAGTCCAAACTTATTGTCGGCATCCGATTCGAATCCTAAAAACTGCCTCATGCATTAAGATAGTTAACTGGTTCTACTTACCCTAAGTCGTTTCTCTAACTCCTCTTTTTTCTTATTTTGCTCCGCTTCCCAGTCTTCCGGCGTCTTCGGCTTCCGAACCGGCGTTCTGCTCTTTTTCCTCATACATGAACTAACGTATTTTTCGAGTTCGCGAAGAGTTGCAGGTTTTAATGTTTCGAAGTCAATTTCAATCTCGTCTGGATTATTCCCTTTGAGATTTGGTTCGCGCGACTGAATGATATGAACGACTTTTCCAAGCTTATCACCTTTCGAATGTAAATGAGATCGAAATGAAATGCATTAAAAATTATTGATTTTAGAACAAGGGGTGACCACAATGAAACATTTTCTGTAAAAGTAAACTTTTGTTTCATACAGAGCTACTACTCATGTTACTGTTTCACCTACCAAGCGTCTTCGAAGTCAATGCATTCCCTCAACACATACCCATCCGCAAAATAAGACGTGCGACAAGGTAGGGAAAAGAAGTGGGTAGGTTAAAAAAGAGGGCCGGGGAAAGAAGAGGGTAGGGGAAAAAAGAAGACAGGGAAAAGAAGAAGGCAAAGGGAAAAGAAGAAGGCAGAGGAAAAGAAGAGGACAGGGGGAAAAGAAGAGGGCAGGGGAAAAAGAAGAGGGCAGGGGGAAAAGAAGAGGGCAGGGGGAAAAGAAGAGGGCAAGGAGGAAAGAAGAGGGCAGGGGAAAGAAGAGGGCAGGGGAAAGAAGAAGGCAGGGGAAAGAAGAGGGCAGGGGAAAGAAGAGGACAGGGAAAAGAAGATGACAGGGAAAAGAAGATAACAGGGAAAAGAAGAGGGTAGGGAAAAGAGGAGGACAGGAAATAAAAGGGCATTGCGGTATTGCGTTCTGAGTGTCATATAACGTAGATGATCCGGTGAGAAGTAGGGGCTATCCAGGCCTCGTGTCTTTCATGCAGCAGATACAATACGGTGATACCGACATAAAAAATAAATCTTCCTGTCCGAGGACACTTGATAACTTGCTACCCTTTAGCTACTGTACATATTTACCGTCATCAACCTCTGTTCCTCATAAATTACTATGATTTAAGAAATTCAGCTTTTAGTGGATGTCGTCTGACATGTTATCCATCAGAAAAACTATCGATTCGTAACAAAACAATGTAAGAGAGTAGTAAACTATTTTACTGATTTGCCTGCCCTCGGTTCACAAGCGCGAGTTTATCCCCTCACCAAAGAGAAATACACATATTTTCCATTACATAATGTAACGTAAGATTGGAAAACGGTTTGATTCCCTCACCTGGTAGTTTATTGATATCCAAGCTAAGCTGTCGCTTCTCATCGTAGGTCATTGGTTTTGAATTAAGTATCTCATCGTCACTATCTTCATCTAAACTCTCTTTCTTTGCGGCTAATCTGTTCATCAGAATGATACGAAGCGAACATCAACAACTAAACAATATGAAACGACTTCAAGTATGTTAATTCGGACACAGAGGAGAATAAAACGAGAAACACAAACTAGCTAGTATAGGGGTTCAGACAATTCTTCAATTAACATTTTTAAGGTAAACGTTACTGACTAATACATACATCTTCTTTCATCTTCAAATAAGAACAATTAAGCTCTGTAAGAAACCAGCAATAACAAATAGGCAGTCTACGGTAAATGTAAGAAGACAAACAACGAACTGTTTCCCCTATATAATAATACCTTTATACTTTGTCCTTCTATGTTAATAATCAAAAACGCATATATCTCATTGTATGTCTATGACAACATTTATACTCTAGTAAAATGTAATTAATTTAACCTTACTTGCTCTTTTTCGTCCGCTCAGACGCTGTTTTCTTTTTCGGAGTTGATGATGTAGGACTTTTCGTTTTAGTTTTAGGTTTCCCTTTTTCTGTCTTAGCTTTCACTGATACTTTTGTTTCCTTAGGCTCTACTTTTTCCTCTTTCTTTTTCGGAGATTCTGATTTCTTCTTTTCCTTTTTCGCTTTCACAGGCTTTTCTTTATCTTTTTCTTCTTTTTTCTTCGAACTTTTTTCTTTCTTTTTATCTTTATCTTTCGTTTCTTTCTTTTTCCCACTTTTTTTAATCGCCTCTTTTCGATCCGATGTGAGTCGAGCCAGTTGTTCGTGTACCGAAAGGAGCTTAAAGGTAAACATGAATCGCCAATCAGACACGTCTAGCATACAGAAGTATCAAATAGAATGGACATTCTTCCCTTTTACATGAATCGCTGTTTCTTAACAGTAAACGGTTTTGCTATGTTCTAATAAAGCCACTTTCTATTTATAAAAGGTACCTAAACTACAAACATGTACCTGGCTAAACAGGAAATGGCAAACAGTTACCTGGGCTTCCAGTTCCTCTAACTTTTTATTTCGATCTTCTTCACTGTCTGTTGACTCACTGCTCGACTCTTCTTCTTCTTCCGATTCCGCCATTGCTTTGGGTGTGGTAGGGGAAGAATCCTTCTTATCCGAATTCGTGGGTACAGCTGGCTCGTCTGGCATCTTCGCAAAGCGATATTCGAATACGTCCTACAAGCAAGAAGACCACGTAAATCAGACATTCCGATTTCTAATAAATACGCGATACATGTAACAATTAAGTCACAAATAGCTTCTCCAAGTGCAAGCGGGAATGATTAGCATAACATCTATATTAACTTGTGCGAATTGATATAGTCGGCTTTGATAGGCAGTAGGTAAGCACGGGGTTCTCAATTACGGTGCAGTTCTCAGGATCGCTGCCAACGAACAATTCAAATCCCATGCCTTTCCAAAAGGCGTATTATATCTCCACTTTTAAATAGACTTCACTACCTTACATACAATTTCCCATATTATCTCCCCCGCCAACCCTCAAACGCACCTACACTTCCATATTCCAGGAATACGTATGCATCAATATACCATAAAACTTCCAGCTTACTCTTTTCACCACGTAAATCACAAACAAAATCAGTCGGCAGGTTGTGTGGACCATCCCAACCATATTGAAATCACGATACTCGTTTTCTAACAAATAACCGCGTCTTTTCT